>VKOC01000008.1:35573845-35589581 GCA_009364415.1 Spea multiplicata
TGCCTCTATATACTGCCTCATACGCTAATCACTGCCTCTATATACTGCCTCATACACTAATCACTCCATGTATACACTGCCCTGTACCCTAATCCAATAGATTTCTGTATTAAAAGGTCTATAGACAGAAGCGGAGTCACCTTTCTTCTCTCCGGTGAATGGTATGAGGTCCTCTCTCTCCTTGAACTCAATGGCCTCCTTCTCCAGGTGCTGTAATAAAGCGTCTCTGTCTAGGGGCCCGGTGGGGCTTTTCTTGGTTTGGTCTTTCTGCCGAAGCCCAGCTGGAAGGAGGATGTTCTGAGACAAGAAGGGAGACAAGAGCCCTGGGTCAAAAACCGGCCTGAGAGAAGAACTTCCACCCCAGCGCTCATATATAACCACCGGTACAGCAATCACTTTTTATATCTCACGGCTTACTACGTCAACAATACTCCAGCTGCTGTAAGTTATC
The DNA here is from genome assembly GCA_009364415.1 of Spea multiplicata. Classification (NCBI taxonomy): domain Eukaryota; kingdom Metazoa; phylum Chordata; class Amphibia; order Anura; family Pelobatidae; genus Spea; species Spea multiplicata. Next base: position 35,574,297 of record VKOC01000008.1, read on the forward strand.
TCATTCAAACGCCTGTACGGCTGAAATAAAATAACGTGTAAAACATAATCTGATGACATCACAGCTGATGTAAAAACTGACATTCAGAATACTGACACAAAGAGATGGAAAGACCCTGTACAACACGGTGATCTGTCAGCTCATGTTCTTTTTGTTGAGGTGACTTCTTATTGTATGTTATAGAAGCTTTATTGACCTCAGAGGTCTCTTCTTCAGATGGCTTAAGTACGTTTACATGTTTCTCTGCTTGCCCAATAAAAACAACTTCATTCACAGACTTCATCTTCTCGGAGCTTACATGGCTATATCCATTCTGCTTTCTGAAGGAGTCATACATCGCCGACGGCTCAAAGCCAGGAGAATATCTTTAGGACCTTATCGCGATTTCTCTCTACAGGCAATCCTTCCCCGTAATCAGAAATCGCACACAACAGATATTTTACACACGTAGCTTTGGCCATTTTGACATTTTAGTCTGGCAATGCCGCAGGAGGCGCTACATAGATGTCAATCCGGTGACTTAGCTTTACCCGTGGGGGATAGGAGGGCCTGTACCTCTGGGTCCATCTCTTGTAGCTCCAAATCCAGCTGGGCCAACTCTTCCACCGACATCCCCCGCATGATCGCATCTTCGTCAATGTCCCTGTACTTCTCCAACTCCTTCTGGTAAGACATGGTGGTCATGGTGGCAGCCTGGAGCTCCTGTTGGAGGAGAAGGAGAAGACCAATGTGGTTCCCGTCATTAAAGTTTAACGTTTGTTCTGGAAGGAGACAGATTTTTGTGACCCTGCACGGCCTGAACCTTGACGGCCGCTAATTTACCTAAAACACTCTCCCAGGTAATAGACATTAAAGGCAACGTCACCACCACACTGGAAGCTCCTTGGGACGAGGTCTCCCCATAACAACCTACTAGTTCATTCTCTTTGAGGTCCCAACACTGCCCTCAATGTAATCTCTTGGAGCTCGGTTGACGTGTTACAGAATTTAAATACATACGTGCACGCGACATTATTCATACGGCACAGAATTCTTACAGAGCGGATGAAAGTTTCCACGTCCACCACGTGCTCTCCCGGCCTTCTGTCTGCGTCACAGGTGTTATAACTAACACAGGCAGCCGGTTACCCCCGGGTCCCATTTATAAACCGGCCTTTACCCTTTCACTGCCAGCTGGACCTTCAACACAGTAACAACTCCAACGCATAACGTGCCGTCATCTTTCTGCAGCTCATCAGCCATTTCTTTAAACCACCTGTGCGCCGAGGGGGCATCTTCTCCCTCAGCTCGTGTCACACAACCATTAAGCAGATAATTCAAACCCGAAAATAATTCTATAGCCTGAAAAATGGTACGGGCTGCTGTTATTACTAAAACATGGCCCGAGAAGAGAAGTGATGTCACAAACAGTATCTACATATAACCGGTAGCGTTACAATTTGGTTGAACTTCCACCACCTGGACCCTTTAAGCATCTTATTATGTTGAAAGTGCTGAATATCCCCATAAATTCTGGGGTATCTCACAATACAACCCCCCCGACACATTCATCACCCGGTTGCTATGCGCGTCTTGATACTAGAGATATTACCGCTGGCATCCATGGTCACATCTGATGATCTAAAGCGTTTGCCCTGCCCAAATCTAAAGCACAAAGACACACTCGGGAAGGCAAGGGTTAACTCACGGCACATAACATGCTGACTCAGTGCAAGCTAAGAGATCGGTATCTAAACCGTCAAGGCTCAGAGCCAAGGGCCAATGCATCTGTAACGTCACAGATACATCACGGCTCCGATATTTCCGGATATTTACGCCGAAGTCCTGCCTAATCATTCCGAACGCTTGCGCCGTGTCGCGTGTTTGTATCTGATAAGGGATCAAACAGCAGCCGATGATCTGGAATATAAAGAGTCGTGAAACATGGAAACTCGGCAGGCACGACGTCGGGGTTCGGCTCTCACCCTGCTTCATATGACCCGCAGAAAAGGCCTCTAATGATTTACGCCGAGATACTGCGCTTTATCGCTATATAAAAGTCAGATTCCTATACACGGAGCTTTATGACGTCATATAATAAAATAAACTCTCCTTAGCAGGTTCTAACAAGATGGGACAATCCAGGGTCAGTCCCGGGAAACCTCTGCGGGATATTGGTGGACCCCCTGCTTCTGATCCTAACGTTAGGAGTTAACGGCAAGGAGTCTTTAGTAAGTTATTTTGGGTGCTGTCCACAGATTCACCCTCTTGGGTATACATTTGGCTGTATGGATTTACAACACACAACTTGTTGTGATGGAGGGTGGGGGTTGAGCGGATGCCCAGGGAGGGGGGTGGCGGTATAAGGTGTCGGGTTGATGTAGCAGCAGCAGCTGTCAATCAAAGCCGGCAGCTAGAGAAGGACAGAGGTCTGCTTTTAATGAACTCAGCAAAAGCTGCAGAGTGGACGCCGCTCATCCGGCTTCTTGCAAGAATGTTTTTCTACCCATTTCAAGAAATGATTACACGAGTCGCTACTTTACATTTATGTTTTTTTATTCCAGATATGTGCTGGCAAACACACATTAGCGCCCATTAATTAACCATACCGGACTTAACCTGACGCGTTCCGCTATCATCTTAACAAGAACGAGACACAAAGATGGCAACATGCTGAATTCCGACACCGTGCAGGTTCCGGGGGCCACTCACCAACCTCAACCAGAAGCGGCTATGTAACCCGACGCATTCTGCGACGCCACATGCCCCAGGCGCAGCATCTGCCGCGTTCCACAACATGAAGACTTCACTGTAAACATGGACATGAGAATAAGAAATAGTAATGGCAGCAAAGCAAGGAAACCTACAATATTCTGGCAGATCAATCCCCATAGCCGTATATATCAGTCGCTGCTCTCACTTCAGATTCAGGAGCCATATGCCTCCCCAATGCATGTTTCATTTCCCTCTACCACTTCTGCTGGGATGCCGTTCCACAACTATGACTAGTGTTGGTAATTATGACCTTTCTTGCAACATACATTTAAAGGGGCATCTCCAAGAACACCCGGTGCTTTTTTCACATATACGTGGTCATGTCTTTAGTCTCGACTTAAAAACAGAGAGGTTAAAACACAAAGGGGAGAGTGAACGGCGGCTCATGGGAAGGCGAAACGGTCATCTTTTGAAATACAATCAAACCCTGGACGTGCCAAAGAGAGAGTTAGAGATTATCCCGTTAACTCCGCACCGCTGCCCTCCGCAAACACCCATTCGCTCCAGAAATGAATATTTACATCAGTCTTCGTTCTATGTTCACCGGGATGAGCTGTACCGGGATACTGTTACACGGGAAGCCTGCGGAAAACTCATTAAAAGTCATTTGAAATTCTTTTCCAAATCAGCAAGTCATACGAGACCCAAGATGTCTACACAAAACTTTGGGTCCGCTAAGAGACAATGCCTTCAGATCTAAGCAGAGATGGTCACTATCAACAGTTACTATATATATATATATATATATATACACCGTATATATATATATATAATATAATTCCATAGACACCTACATCGCAAATACTGCACAATACTTAAGAAAAGAGCAATTATTATGTAACGGTTCCATACATTTGGACCTTTATTACCTCATCTTTGAGCCAAATTTTTTTTACCAGAATGCATCTGACCTCGTTGTGGCGGTGTATGTTTTTAAATCTTTATAAGATGTTTCATAACTGGTGCCAGAATCAGGACACGGTGTAAAGAGGTGTGGGGGCTCTAGATGCCATCGGCAGAAAGTGATGACGCGCGGTTATTTATCGTGACATCATACTGCGTGGATCGGCGCAGAGTTCTGCAGTTTGTGTCACAAGTAATTACGTGATAATACCAACATTTTCACATAAAGTGCCACGGGGCTAAGGACAGGCATTAGTAAAGAAACAACGTTCTATGTTGCTGGTAATTAAATTCTAAGGTAATGATTGGGGGGGGGGATCTTAATTATGTGAAAATAAACAGGTGATCCTCCCGGCGTAATATATTACAGTAACACAGAGCTGAACGGCTAGATTTAGAACTGCTGTTCCAGGGGGATTCCTAAATACCCAGGTCCTCGTTTCAGGATTTGCACCCAATAACAAGTCCCCAAACGCAGGCAAACGGAAGCCAAACCCAAATAATATTCAGTCTCGAAACTCTTGTTAACCTGCCCATGGCTTATCTATAGACCCCTGTTGCTGTACATACGATATACTATACGGCGCACTATATACCTCCCTGAGCCGGCTTCCGTGATTTCGGGGACACCATATGTTTACTGAGCGGCCCGTGAGCCCAATATTCCTGGCATTGGACTATTCCTTCTCTCGATCTCTTGCTACCCACAAGCAACCTTATAATTCCATTAATGTCTATTATCAGCGCAAAAATAGAAAACTCAAAAGCTTAGCCCAACGTGCCAATGCGTGGGTTAACCCTGTATATGCCACAGGCAGAGAGGAAGATCTTTTAGAAAATAAAACAAATAAAACACAACCTAATTGATTTAACATTCAGTCTTGAACGCAACCAGCGGACAACGCCAAACCCAGAGCCCGTCAGAATTATATTTTAGGGGTTCAAGAAGCAATCGTTGGCTAAATGTATGCTTACCTTGCGAGTTCCCTGCCTGCAGTGTGAGGGTCAGGCTAAACTGGGCAGAGGGATTCGGCAAGGAGGGGTGTAACCCAGCGTCGGATTTGCCTCCGGCTCCTTCACCCCGTCACCCTCGCAGGGGCAGCCACCTAGCGGTCAGCCACCAGAACTGCAGGAAGGACAAATCCTTAACAGTGATTAATCGCCCAAAAGAATTACAGCAAGCACCTCCAAATCTCAATCCACACACGTTGATTATTTTATTTTAATTTTGTTTAAGGGTGTAGCAGTTTTGAAGGGCCTTTTAATAACGCCTGTGCACGTAGATTAACAATTCTCTCTCCCTGGAAAACAATTCCTAACATACAAGAGAAAGAACACGTCTGCCATCGAAAGTCCCCAATAATCACGATGACGGAATAGCTCGGAGTGCCAAAGGAAGATACTTCCAAGATAACCCCCATCCCAAAACCGTGAAAAAAAAGTTCTCACATAAGGAGAAAGGGGGTTAGCCATTTGTATTCCATCAAGGCTCCTTGCGGTGTTTATGTAGCTGTGCTTAAACGCGCACCTGTCCGTCACTGACAGATTTGGAACGTGAGGGGGGGGGGAGACGTTCGAACAGAAACTGCTTAAAAATGGGGGGAAAAAAAGACTTTAATCTGCATGCACGTGATTTGTACGCCCCGAAATTTTATTCAAAAAATCAGATTTCACATACAGCTTTAAATATGTGCCCCCGGCCACCGTTACAGAAACATGAAATTCTACAAACTGTCGTGGGTGACCACAACGCTTTTAAGAAAGGCCACCACCGTGGCAGAAACACATGATTAAAATCAACCAAGCCTGGAATGAGGTACACGGTATGGGGAGGTTTACAGTAATAGGGGGAAAACATTAATCTTTGAAACATTAACAACAATTTGGGTAGAGCTCGGGTTGAGTCGGTCTTTGGATGTAAGAACCAAACAAAGTATCCTCGAAGAATCTCGATTGATTGCCCTTCAAAGATCCCACTGACGCAAAAAGGGAGGAAGTAAATAAAAATTATAAAGTCACAAATGCAAAAAAAACACCAGCCCGGTAATCCTCCTTAATTACGTTGCCTGAACACCTTGCTTGATGATGATTTTTTGGCGGGTGTTCCGCTGGCTTGGGTCAGCAGACGGTGCGGTCGGTCCCATTGCCGCTGCCATCGCAGCACTTGGAAGCCCATGTGCTGTGATGTATTTTTTGTAAGCCTCGCGGATGATTTTGAAGGCACGGGCGTTGTAATAAGGAATGTCTGTGATGGGATCCCTGTATTGGGCAGGTTTGTGGGTGACGGGGCACAGCTCTCGGACGGGTAACTTGGCCTGCTTGGATTTTGGAAACATGCGGTCAAAGGTTTCATCGTCGGTGAAAGTGATGAAGGTGCGGGAACATTTACTTAACGAGGCTGTGCTGGATGAGTCGCCTGTGTGTTCCTGATCCAGGCTGCAAGGGCAAAAACAAGCCGTTTGATGTTTAAAATTACAATTTGCCACCAAAGTGCACCTTTAGAATGCAAAGTTCTAAATCTCGAGCAGTCACCATGGAAACAAGTGAAATGTACAAGTTAAATGCTTTACGTTTAGCACTTTGCAGCAGGATTGCTCTATTAAACCTTGTCAGAAAACCATCAGAGCGTCATGATGACTAAACCACTCAGACAAATCCCAAGTGCAGAGAGTATTCTTTTCTGATATGGTACCCATACCATTTCTTTGGAAACCCCCCAGGTTGTGAATCCCCTGGTATGACAAAAACACCTTCCTTTTTTGAAGCCAGACCTTACCTTCCTTAAAAACCTACAGTCCCTGAAACCGTAATGACCTTTGCAGCTGTTATTGAAATAAAGATCACATCAAAATACAGCAGCATTCATCCATTTTACAAAGAAATCAATTAAGCATCAGAAAGGAGTCATCGGTCGCATGGTATTTACCCTTCCACGTCTACATTCTCCTCCTTCACGGTTACTTCAGTGATGAGCGGCATCGCCACAGACTGGTAGCGGATCGTTGGGCCTGTGCAGCGTCTCTTTTTTAAGACCTGCTTCTTTTTGTCAGCTTCTAGTCGCTCGTAGTTCTCTGAGGGAAAAGGGATATTATATATCAGGTGAGCGTCTGGATACTGGGACTAAATGGTCTCTGCCGCCCCCCTACCCCATACAGACACTGCGTGCATTTACTGCACTAAATAAGACGCAATATTCTCCCTGCTTTCTTATGGAGATAACCAATGTACCCAGGGAGCGTATATTGATTTCTTCCGTGATTTTCGCCTCCTCCAGCAGCTCCTCCTGGGTCAGCGGTCTGTCCGGGTGAGGCCCTTTCTTTTTGCGTGACTGCACCTGCCTTTCTTGCACGCGTAAAAACGTTTGCCGCGTGTGCTCTGTCGTGGACTGGCGCATGTGCTTGCGGCCTGAAAGAAAGACATGTATCAAACCAGCTCATATATGGAATTTTTTATATATATATATATTAACAAGCTTCCTCGCTTTCAGTGTAGTTTAAATAATTGTTTAATAAACACACCTTCTCCTTTTAAATAGAACCTCTACCCAGTCATTGATGACAGACGACCCAAGCACAGAGTTCTCATGGCTTTAAGGCCATATCAGTAATTCTATAGGTGCTACCTTTACATTTACATTATCTGAACAATCTCTCCTCCAACACCCTTAACACAGGGGAGAAAGACAATGACCACCGGAAGTTAAGACGGCTGCTCCCATGGTATACACATAAAGTGAAGACATCATTAAATATGTTAATTAGATGTATATTAATGTCAAATATTAGATTTCCTCCGCTTGAAACTAGGCAGCCTTAAGTTTAGTTGTGGTGCATTGCTTTTCTCAGACCTGACAATGTCACTTACTGTCCCCAACATCTTCAGGCGTCTCTTGGGGAGCAGGCTTCTCTGGACGGCTTTTCTGCGCAACGCTGCTGGAGGCATCCGCTTTGGGTTTCGGCTTGGGTTTAAGAAGCTTGATTGGCTCCTACAACAGATTAGCATTAATAAAGCCATGAAAGGTTTTTTTATTATTATTTTACATTAAAATATGAATATTTATTTGAAAGCCATTAATTACAACATTTAAGTCAACTCTAACATTGAATCTCCCCTAACATGCAAGCAAACCTACACCCTGTGCCTCCTAGTGCCTAATCTATACTGAAATACAATCTGACAGAACTGAAGATGAATCGCCACTACACATACAAATGACTCCAACGCAATGTTCCAAAAGTGGTCTTATTACCATAGCAACAAATTGAACTGTTCAAACTCTGCCCCTGAAGCAGTTTTTCTACATGTCACACGTCTACGCGATCGTTAAACAGGGTACCCAGCAGATTAGGTCTCACCTTGTACGCCTTGGTCACCACTCTCCGCTTTCTCTTGGGCTCATCCTCCTCGTGGTCGCTGGTTGGCTCATCGCCTTCATCAATGTCAAAGTCTGAATCCACTTCATCCTCACTCTCAGAGCGATCATTGTATTCTTCGTCACCAGATTCCTGTATGCAGAAGATAATGTGCAAGGGTCAAATCAGAAACCCCCTCTATCCTTAAAAATATCCATACAATGGCGTTTGGGAAACTTTTACATAATTCTTTACAATGCTGCAGAATACTGTAAATAAGACATTCCGCCCCGTTACTTCTCTTGATTTGTCAGATTTTCGGTCCTGGTGGGCGGAGGCGGTCACCGGTAATATCCACACGCAGGCTGCCGGTGACGGACTCTGCCCACTGGGACAAAAAGAAGGCTCGCTGCACCAACTGAACAAACCAAGGTAAGTAGAGTCGCTTTATTTAATCCATTTAGATGATTAGCCCCCAATTTACACGCAATTGAGGATTGTGAAAGACAAGGAAAACATTGTGTTTCTAATATGTTCCTCCCCATGTCCCTAAAATAGTAAATAAGGGTACCCCAATTACTGCAAATGAAGGTGTACCCCCAACCCTCAGAATACTGTTAATTGATGGGGATCCCGAAACCCCAGAATAATGTAAATGAAGGGATATCCCTACAATAGTGTTTATTAAGGGGTGTCCCCAGAATGCTGTTAAATTAAGGATTTTCCTTTCAAAACCAAGATACAAAAGTGTTATAAAAATTATTCCTGTCCCTCAATGTATTGATTGAATGAATGTGTAAATATACCTCGTTACAATATACCCGTTATCATGACATAAGGGCCAGTGCTGTACACATGTAGACCCCATGCCCCCACATAATATTTATAGGGCCGCGAGTCACCTCATTGAAGCCCCCATATGTGGTTTTATAGAACTCGTCCTCTTCCTCTGCATCCAGCAGACCAGACATGCGGTTTCCCGCTGTTTTCCGCGGAGCTCGACTCTCCGCCAGACTCATCTTGCTGCTTTCGGTAACGGCAGGCGATTGAGCAGGTCTGGGGACCAGGCCCTAGGAAAGAGCGCCGAGCAGAGAGCGCACGGCCAATCACAGAAGGCGACACAACAGAACGCCAGGAAAATGATTCAAGTAACCGCGAGAGTGAAGTAAACCTCAGCCAATCATACGAGGAGACAGAACAATCGCAGGGGAACAAAGCTTGGTTGGCATGTGCCAATCATAAGATGGCACATGATTACCTCATAACATATTGCATGTAACATACATAGAATATTTTCATTAAGCATTAGTATTTGTGAACATTTAAGGTTTTACTACAAATAAAAAATATAATATTATAAAAAAAAAACTACCTTGCCTATTTTTATTAAATTGGTAAAACGCTAACAAGTGCACGTATGGCATTATTTCAAATTTATATCTCAAACAGAACTAAAGCTCTTACCAGTCACCGGATCACGCCAAGGCTGATTCTCAGCCCGGTCTGTTTAGGGACGGCCTGGCAAGGGTGTTAATTTCCTGTGACCCAGCTAGGGATCCCCACTCACTAAAGACACGAGTGAGCATGCGGGAAACCTAAGCCTGCGCCGCCCCCCAAACTGTGGGACCATACGTTAAATCCAAGCCTGCGCAGCCCCCCAAACTGTGGGACCATACGTTAAATCCAAGCCTGCGCAGCCCCCCAAACTGTGGGACCATACGTTAAATCCAAGCCTGCGCAGCCCCCCAAACTGTGGGACCATACGTTAAATCCAAGCCTGCGCAGCCCCCCAAACTGTGGGACCCCCTTGTTTTGGAAGATCGAGCCTTGATCAGCACCATGACATGCAGCTCGCACTGGAAAAGGCGAGAGCCCCTGCAGGTTTTCTGATATCAAGCAGGAGGTACCAGGGCCACCACTTTAGGACCAAAGCCCGACTTTGTCGCACCCCCCACCTCAAACTTTTTCCCGGCTTCCCCAGGGCCAATCATGATGATCGGATACTGAAAAAAAAACATTAGGCAGCTCTGAAACCCAGAATGTACTTCATTTTATAGATTAAATAAAAATAAACACTGAAAACGATCACAAGGTAGGAACGCACTCTGTCAGGGCCGGCTGAGCGTCATAGGAAGCGAGATCCTATGAACAGGACATCTCTTAAGGGAGCCAAAATCATGATATATCGGTAATTATATATATATCTCTCTGTGCACACAATATATGTATAATACTAAAAGAATAGTTACAAAGAAAAAAAACCCCACACCATACAAAAAGCTTCTTAATATTTTTAAAATAGTCCAGCAGTTTTCAAGATATGGCTAGTAAAAAAAAAACAATCAGGATCCCGACTCTGGAAGTAGATGATTTATTTTGTATCATAAAATATTTGTGCCCCCCCATTAGCGGGTGCAGGAATCAGGAGGGGGTTACAGATACGTGGCTTCTTATCTCCAACGCGGTCCAAGTGATTTATTTTAGAGCAGTGATACGTTTGTGAAAAACAAATGCAGAATTTTAACAATGTCCAGGCAAACGTTACGCCCCAGAGGTGAAGGAACGGTTCGAACAGAAGTTTAATAAAAACTTTAGACCGTAATACATTTGAGAAGCGAAGGGCCTGACAGCTCCGATAAGAAGCGCATGAGGCTCAGGTGATGGAGCGGCGGTGCGACGGAGCAATAGGGAAGCCGACGTGGTGCTGATTATTGTACAGACCATCTGCTTGAGCGGAAGCACACGTCCCAAGTCATTCACGTGCTCCACGTTACACGGATGTTTCTAGAATACCCACAAACGCTTAGAGCGCGAAACACAGTGGGAACGGGTACCGTACCCACGGCCTAAGGCACAGGCCGATGACACACCATGCACCCGCGCCGTTCCGCCAGTTACATTTCCTCCTCAGTCGTCCAGGATATCCGCAAACATCTTGCGCCGCTTGTTCTCCGCTTCTTGATGCTCCTCCCAGTCTTTCCGCCTTTTAACAAAATGCGTCAGGGCGAAGTTGCGAGCAATGTGGTGACCGACCGGATCCTTCTGAAGCTCGCTGAGCCTTTCAACTGCAAGAGGAGGAAAATCTGGATTAACGAAAGGCCCACATACCTCCCAGGCCAGCGGGATTTGTTTTTGTTCTATTAGGCGCGTTAACGTTGTAGGAATATATATATATATATATTATATATATATAGTACATACCAAGTTTCTGAGCAATCTCCTCTTTCACGCCCATCGTCGACGCAGCCCACATTCGGTCGAGCACACGGCTCCCATGCTTGTTGCAAGCCAACTGCATGCAGTGAGTCTGCAAGACATACGACGGTGTTAGCAGCCGTCGGTAATTAAATAAAATAAATAAAAACAATCACACATTTGTTTTAGGAAAACTAAGAAATCATATTTTGGTGAGAGGCTCAACAGGTTTATACCAAGATCAAATCTCTCTGACGATATAAAGTAGCGAAATACAGTCAACGAAGGTCGAGAAGAACCTTTGCATGGACAGAACCGTTAGAGCCTCTGACTCAGATCTCACCCTCAGCTTCTTCAGAACCTTCTTTCTCTGCTTATCCGTTATGGTGGAGCTGTTCAGCAGAGCATCGAAAACATGGCTGCCGGCCTGACTGCAGGCGACGGTCAGGAGGTCAGCCTCCGTCATGCAACCAAGGCTGTTCAGGGCTGGCATGGGGTCTTCAAAGTGCAGGAGATGTTGGACAACCAAAGAGCCGTGATAATTCACACTTTCTAGCTTCCGGTTTGGGTTGTCCTGGGGGGAAAAAAAAACATGGTGGCTTTATCTGAGGGAGAAACGTCTTAAACGTGAAACCAGTATTCAATCGCGGAAGAGGGGGGCTCTCCTCGTATACTTCTCACGTAATTGTTGCCTTTACTTCTCAGAACCCAAGATGCACCAAGTCACTCCGTGTCACACGATGATGGGGTAGCCTCTCACCTCATGTTCTGATGGTTCCTCCTCCTCCTTTTCCTCAATGTTGTAATAAACCTCATATGTCAGCAACGAGAGGAACAGGGGGACGCACGTCACCCGACGAGAAGCCGGAACAGCGCAGTGGAAGGCCTATGAAGTACAAAAGCCCGATAAGTTAAAACGCACTGTATATTGTAGCACAGTTACCTGTAACGTCACACATACCCCCATGAGATGGGAGAGGAACTCCTGCTGACATCGGTTGAGTCTCTTGCAGGCCTCTGCTAGGGTGGTGATGATCCCCATGTGACCTTTGGCTAAGACGTCCTCCAGGCACCCACACAACTCTTCAAACAGCTCTGTGAACTATGGAGACGACAGACGGAATTGTAAAATTGTATCCATCGTTGTTAGACAAACTGAAGAGAAAGATGAAGTTCCAGAGACAAGAGGAGAAGACACCCTTAAAACGTCAGAGGGTAAGGAAGAAGACTCACCATTTTCTTGGTCTGGGTGGCGGTAATCAGTCTCTGGACAGTGTAGTTGGCTATAGGATGGGAGGACAGGACCTGCAGATGGCCTCGGAAGTGCGCTCGGAAAAGCTTCTGTAGTTGCTTCTTCTCAGACACCTCCAAAATTCTCTCCAGAAGTCGGCTGCTGGTCTCGTCTTTCAGGAACACCAAGAGGGAGCTGCAACAAGCAACTGGCAGCAGGTTAGAGACCTCGTCTACCTACAGATGCCAAAGCTATAGCGCTTTCAGCATCTAATATGAGCTGTGTGTTATGTCCCTTGTCCAGGGTCAAGGAGGCAATGAAGCGAAAAAACTCATAATCCGTTGCTGAAGAGGTCCTGCCGATTATTGACGACCTTCAGTAACACAAAGAAGGAACCTCCAAGTTCTTAACCCTTACGAACTCTACTCCCCCCCCCATGTAATATAACCTTACAGTACGACAGTACGGAATACTAAGAGATAAGAAGAGACCGTTCATTCCAGTGACCGCACTGACACGGAACAATCTCTCTCACCTGCTCTCGGCGTTCACGTTGCGGGAGGACAGATAATCAATCACTTGGTCGCAAAGCTCGGCGCATGCGGAAGGGACTTTCCTTTTCAGGACCTGCAGCGCGACCTGCATGCCCAGACTGGCAATTTTGTTTGTTGAGAACACTGTCGAGGAGAAAAGGGATGACTCTACAAAGCAGCCGAGAACGCGACGTGAGAAAAAAGTTCCTATGCCGGAACTCACCCCCTATGTGATCCGTGAAGCAGCCGCTCATCTCTTGTAACGATTGCAGAAACGTTTCCGGAACATCAAACTCAGACTTCACTGAGAAACAGAGAGACGTCATTAATTCAGACAGCCTGAGGGCCACGATCTGCTCAATGGATGCAATCCTATAATGCTTTTGTAGGGACGCATTAAAATAGAGTTACGGTCTATCTGCAAAGCGTTTCCAAGACGTGGGAACCTGAACGCCGTGAGATTACCCTCGTCAGGGAAAATACGGAAGCTCAGGAGGCCCAAACATGTAAAAACTTTACAAAAGCATCCCAGTCCCAGCTAAGTCACCGGCAGCGAATATCCTGACGTAACAAACCAAAAGGAAGAGCGTCCAGCGAATGGACTACCCAAGCGTGATGTCATCGGTTTAACGCGGTACGCATGTTACCTGCTGATCCGTGAAAGCCTTTCTGTTTGCTTGTATCGGGGTTCAAGATGACGCCGCTAAGCACTTGGAAAACAGTCCGTACGACGAAGCTGCCGTGCGTGTTCTGATTATACAACAAAAACTTTTCTTTCAGCTCCGAGCAGAGACTCAACACAAGGTCCTCCAGGCTGCTGCAGGAACCCCCGTCGCTCGCTTCCTCCGTCTCTTCCTCCTCCTCGGTCTCCTGCTGCTTTTGGAGTCGCGGGTACTGTAAGAGGGCAGTCTGGACCACATGAGCTCCGCTGCGGTGCCAGCACACGGCCTCCCAGTCCTCGCTGAGGGCTCCCAGTACCCGGCGCAGCTGAGCCGAGCTGGCGACTGAAAGGAGCTTCTGCAGGACGAGGCTTCCAGACATGTCAGTGGCCAACGTCAACTCGTTGCCCTTAACCTCCCCGAAGACATTAGCGACAAAGAGACCTACGGGACAAAGGGGAGAGAATGTGGGATGTGGTCATGGGACGAGCAAGTCCTTATCTGACTGCGTGCCCTGCGTCTCATTTGCCAAAACGGCCACTTTGACTGATGATGGGAAGCAGAATGGACTTAAGAGCTATTTTCAAACAGTCGCGATAGAGGTCTGTGGGAAAGAACTGACAATGCAATAATAATAAAAATAATAACCATAACGGTAAAATAATAATGATAAAATAACTATAATAACGGTAAAATAATAACGATAAACTAATAAATAATCATAACGATAAATACAAATAAAGTAATTTGGCATTTTAAAACCCCCCTTTGTGCTCTTAAAGGGTCCATTTAACTCTTTCCTTGTTCACAAGGATTTTCGTACCTCGGTCTTCATCCGATTCAAACTGTTGCTGCAGACTTTCCCCCACCCTGCGGAAGTAGCCCACAGACTTTGGGTCCAGCCTTTGGCGAGGTGACTCGGCGGGGGTCTTCGCTTTCTCTTCCGTTGCGGGTTCCCCCCGTTTGTTCCGGTCGCTCTTGCTTTGCTTCGTTCTCTTTTGCGGCGCGGCCTCCATGTTATCAGATGACGGACGGAGCTTCCCTTCTGGTTTCTCCATTTTCCGTTTGTTCCTAGGAATATTCTTCTTGTCGGTTCCCATTTCCACAGCGAATCTGCATCAAGAAAAACAGAGAACAACACCATCTAAAACTAGAGGGTCAGATGCTTACAGGTGATTTTACATTACTGAGATGGCGGTAAATAAGTGGAACAGCCTCCCAGCAGAAGTGTTAAAGGCTACCACTGGTAGTGGCGGAATGTACAATTCTGTGAAATGTGTGACACAATTTGCTGCAGGGTCTGGCTGGGTGTGATAGGAGCTGAAGAGTACCAGAGACTCCATGGCATGGTGCAGGGGTTATAGTCAAAAGCCGAAGCAGGCAGAGAATAATCTCTCTGTGACCCTGGGCAGGAAGCATTATATGCCCCGGTTGTTATTAGTGCCGGGGGGGGGGGGGGGGGTAATAATCCAAAACGTACCCCGCATCGAACCTACCCGTGTATCACATGGACTTCCAGCAGCGGCGCGTAGTGATGACGTCATCAACCAAACCCCGCCTTCTGTCTACTCGCTTTACACACCACAGGAACAGATATACTGCGAGCGTGCACTGTACCCAACATCTTACAGATTGACTGCAGCCCTTACCCCCCCCCC
>VKOC01000008.1:35589681-35608269 GCA_009364415.1 Spea multiplicata
CAGGTGAGAGGTGTACATGTTCCGGGGTCTCCGGGTGAGAGGTGCGCATGCTCAGGGATCTCCGGGTGAGCTGTACACTCAATACAACACAAGGAATTTTTACTTATCAGTCGGTCACTGGAGCCACAGCATTACTAGCCCAGCATACTCGCTGCTGTTCCAAATAATACCCCAAATACACCATCCAACAAAGATAGCACCTTTAAATCTATACCATGATACGGCGGTGGAATGGCCAATATCTATACACGGACAATGAATAATGTGGTTCCAACGCACACGCATATATACGCCATGTCCATATATACCGTATATATAATAATCTGTCTGAGCAGGGCATGCCGA
The DNA here is from genome assembly GCA_009364415.1 of Spea multiplicata. Classification (NCBI taxonomy): domain Eukaryota; kingdom Metazoa; phylum Chordata; class Amphibia; order Anura; family Pelobatidae; genus Spea; species Spea multiplicata. The sequence goes on from VKOC01000008.1 coordinate 35,590,027, forward strand.
TGATTTCACTACAATGAAGGCACAGGAACTGTTTTATAGCACAGATATTCTGTGGCCCTGGCCAATGAAATATTTAATACATAAAGAACACGGCAATAATGGTGTGTATGTATAAATGTACGTATAAATTTATGTATAAATGTACGTATAAATGTACGCATGCATAATGCAGTATACTGTAAAGACTTACCCCTCTCCCCATCTTTTATGTGTCCCAGGAAATCGCTGGTCCTAAAAAAATGTACAAAACTCGTCGTAAATCTAGCAATTCTTTAAATAACCGTCTGTGTCGTTCTCCTTCTCTGGACAGATGCACTTGTTGAAAGTGGAACTGCTTTGGGGACAAACTCCTCCCTCCCTGGGGGGGATTCGGGGCCCTCCTTCTACCCCCCTGAAAAAGTTTGGCTGCAGCTCTTATCCATCAGAGGGGGGCATTTGTAGCCCCGGATTTGCTTTTTCCCTTTCTGTCTCTCTCTTTCTTACCCTCTGTCTCTTTCTTTTTTACCCTCTGTCTCTCTCTCTCCCTCTGTCTCTCTTTTTCTCTCTCCCCCTCTGTCTCTTTCTCTGTCACCGTCTCGCACTCTGTCTCTCGCTTTCACACTCAATGTCTCCTTCTCTCTACCTCTATCTCTCTGTCACTTTGAATTTTCTCTTTTCTTCCTTCTCTCCTCTTTGCTCGCCTTCCCGCCTCTCCCGTCTGCCCTTATTTCTAAATTTATCTTTGTTCGCCAATCAGTTCACTCGTATCACTCGCCTGATTTCCCCCATCCCATTCCCTTCACGTTATCTCGGCATTTTTCATTATAATTCACACGCTTTTCTGCCAGTATCTTCTCATTCACTCTCATTCCCTTTTCCGTATGTATCCCTTACTCTCCACGTGTGCTGGATATGGCTTACACCAAGTGAGTAGATGCTCAGTTTCAGGAAATGCATTCAAGGGGCGTCCTAGGGAGTCTTTACCGCGCACGTTCATAAACTATGTAGACAATTGGAGTTAGGTATAAAAAGTGGAGAAGTTTAAAAAGTCATCCTATTGCTATAGCAACCGACGGGAACATTCCATCTGATTACACTATACCATTGGTTGCCGTGGTGATAAGATTGCTTTTCAAACTCGCCTAATCTTGAGCTGGACCAAGAATGGGAGAAAATGCCCCTGGCACCAAAAGTACCCCAGCCTCTGCCTTACATGATATCATAATATATAATAATAATAATAATAATAGATATATAACAGGCAGTGGCGAGCCGTGAACCTGTATGCCAAATGACCGGCTTTCAGTTGATCGTCCTGTTTTTTTCCATCCTTTTTTAGCCCTTCTGGCTTGCCGTGCTCTTATTGCGTGGCCAGTGGACCTTCTCCCCCTCTTTCCCTTTATATCCAGCTTTTAATTCATTCCTCGTACCGATGTTGCTGTCCCGGACGGACCTTATGCTGCGTCTGTACAGCTGAGCAAATAACATTAAAGGATTCCAGCTCACGCATGAATACAAAAAACACTATTTTCCCCCAGGTTAAATCTGCTAATTTGTACGCTTTATGGCTCTGCTTTGTTGGAATAGCTCAGTGTATTACTCATGTCACTGTATATGCGATACAAAGTATCTTCTCTCCTATTGTATCCACTTCATATGATCATCGCCATCGTCTGCTTTTCTAAGTAGACTCCTTAGCAGATATTTAGAAGAACCATGAATAAAAGTGTTTAATCCCTGTGAATCTAAGGTAACCATTCTAGAACCATTCGGCCCCCGTCTAGTCGCCCCATTGGTCTCGTCTTAGATTCCGGAGCCATATGCCTATCCCATGCCTGTTTTAACTCCATCGCGGTATTAGCCTCCACCGGGCCACCAAGCCTCTGGTCTTCTAGTCGTAGACTATGGCCTGTAACCTCTTCTAACCACTAGGTAACCAGTGGTTGTTTTTGCGTTTGCTATAAATTTTCGTGATGAGGTCACACTAATCTCTCCGACACAGGGGAACAGATAGAACTTGGCATGGAGCACCGTCGCAGTGACTCATCCAGAATGACTGAGCCAGCTGTCTGTCCTTGCCGGGATCAGCCGGACATTGCCACTCAATAGCTGGGGTGTTGGGAATTCTATTTGCTGCCAGTTGTACATTTAATATGCCCAGACTTCACCCTTTACATCGAATGCCCGGCTGCATATCAGATCCATGTAATATGAGTGAGGAACCTCCTGGCAGACTCAAGAGACCACTCAATGTCTCTTTAATCACAAAGAAGATCAAAGAAGACTGGAGGAGAAAAAACACAGACTTGAAGATTAGATAGATGGATAGATAGATAGATAGATAGATAGATAGATATTCCTTAAGTGCTGTTTTTTAATGCAGGAGCTTTTCTGCTGCTATGGCAACAACACTTAACACTTACACTTACATCAGTCCAGGGGAATATTTTGGAAAAATGTGGGCATGATGCGTGAATTGTTTCTGGGCTGGGTTAAAGTATTGAAAGTAAAAATGTTTCTTAATATATATTCATATGAGCAACAGCCACCCTCATATCTAACAATCTCTTCAGCTTCCCAGCCCACATTCAAGCGAAGAGTTGTAAAAGTAGAGTAATCACCATAGCAACCAATGCAACAGTATAATCTGCAGGATAGGGTCTACTTTATTTTACCACTAGATTGCAAGCTCCTGGAGACAGGCGGCCTGTGACTTTTGACTTCCTCCCGTGTTTGTTGCCATGCTTGTGTACCCCTCCATTTTATTACATCACACGCCATCTATTAATAGAGTGTATGATTATTATTTCACCTTGTACTATAATCTTATTAATCTGCACATATTTTCCTCTTTTTCCGTAAATAAACATTCCAGGCGCAGTCGCTTCTCCCCGGCTGGCCGTTCCCCCGTGGAACCGGTGTGAGGTCAGGTGGCCACGTTTATTGTTATCCCTCTGCCTTTTTATCTGGCGCACCCCCTGCCCTGACAAAAGCTTATGCCTGGGGATAGAAATCTGTTTTTAATGAACTTTTTCCCAGCATTTGGAAATACTTGGCATTATTAAAGCCGGCCTGCCATGAATGTTGTTTTCCTTTGTCCTGCTTGCGGTCCCTGGTAAGTTTTAATTGGCGTTGGGACCGGTTTCCCGCGGTTTCCGTGCGTCCGGACCCGGCGAGTGTTTGATGCGTCCGGAGAACAGTTCTAAGCCGCGATCCACAGGTGGGGCAACCGGGGTCACCAAACCGTGTTGGTGCAGCTGAAAGAGACTCAGCGTGATGGATGCTCCAAAACATCGGACCAAGTTGCTTTAGAGGTGCAGCAAGTTAAGGAACTAAATCTTTGTAACTTTATTCTTACCTCTGACAGTTTCATCACCTAACCTTATCCAAGGTAACCTCCTTAATTGGTGCTTGCACAAATCATTGCCACAGAGGAAGCTCATTGCAGCCTGTATGGCACTGCCAGTGTTCTGAGAACATATATGTTTATCTTTTGATGTATGTTTATTCCTGCTTTTGCGGATAATAATATAATGACATTATACACGAGATACATAATAACATGAACGTGTCAAATGCTGTGCTGAAAGTAAAAATATATAAGAAGCCATGGAAATGGCTGTGAGTGTCGGTTTGATTCAGGCTTTTAGCGCATATACATGGGGGGGTCTGTTGAGCCGGTGATTGGGCAGACTGGCAGTAAGTACCGTATATCACATGATAGGAGATGTGTTGGGACGGAGGGGCAAACGCATATGTGTTTCCCGACGCATTTGCAGGGACACCAAAGAGACCAAAGGGACTTGTCAGCTGTCACATGTGTTAATCATCTCTCTCTGACCCCATTGCATTTTGCCGCCTGGCTCTTAACCCTTTAAGCACCCTTAGGGGTGAGCAATGCAATTTGCTCACCTGGCAAGTGATTAATTCACGTTCTAATTGCCCTGCTTGGAATTACAGGAGCGGCCGCTTTGCACAGCCCCGCCGTCGGCTGGCAGCATCCGTGTAAAGGCTCTTATGTAACGCTGCATCCCGGGGGTAATGAAGGGGAAGGATCCAGATGCCGGCACAGAAATCTAATCAGGTGTACAAAATACACAGAAGTGAGACCATGGCAGCCCGCCGGAACACAGAGATCCAGTCCGCATGGCGAGCTAGTGGTGTTTAACACTGTCATTTCCACGGGGATCATTAGCGATGCAAATTATGATTATTTATTGTTTTATATAACACCGCCATCTTCCGCACCGCTGTACAATGGGTAAAAGGGACATAAGTAGTATATAACATAACAATTTCACCTACAGAAACAAGAGGTAAGGAGGACCCTGCTCTCAGAAGCTTACAATCTACAGGACGGTTAAAGGTTTTTTTGAAATGTAGAATATGCTTCAGTTGGTCCTCAGTCTTGTCTTATATTTAGGATAGCGTTATGCCTCAAAGTAAATTACTTTACTGTACTTACATCTACCACTTCTGTTAGAAGATTGTTCCACTTATCCACCACCCAAAACTTCCTTACCCCAGCCTCTGACCCTCTAGTTTTAGAAGATGACCTAAACGACCTTAAATTAAATAAGTAGAAATTCCAGGGCCACGCTGGGGCGTGAGCATCGAGAACAAGGTGTGCAGGAGGAAAGAGGGGTGCACTGAGCGGTCGCTGAAACATATAGGGGAGATAATGAGGAGGAGAAAGAAAACCTGGGTCCTGTGGATGCAACCCGGGTACTGGGGCAAGTCCTGTGGATGCAATCTGGGTGCTGCGGCATGTCCTGTGCATACAACCCGGGTACTGGGGCAAGTTGTTCGGATGTACTTGGGTGCTGAGCAATGGTCGCGGATGCAATCTGGGTGCTGAGCAAGTACTATTTGTACAACCTGGGTTCTGGCATGTTCTGTGAGTGCACTCTGGGTGCTGTGAGTGCAAGTCGTTTGGTTGTAACTTGGATGCTGAGCCTGTGGATGTGACCTTTGATCTATGTCAGCTATGAATACTAATGTGCATTTTGTGCATGATCACACTTTGGTAGTTTTCTGTTTGATTTTTTATTCTAACTTTGTAACAGCGAACAAATTGTATTTGTTGATCTGTGATGAATCAATGTTCGAATAAATTTTGCATTCTGATGGGCCAACATTTCATGGTTTCTTCTAGCTGGTCCTTTCATATATTTAAACTTGTCCTTCGCAATGTATAATTATTGGACAAATGTTTTACTTACGACTACTTGGTGTAAAAACTAGAAAAGCTTGAACCAGTGGCCCAGCACATATAATTAAAAAGTGATACTAATATGCTGATGTGTTATTGGGAGTTATGCTGTACCATCATCAGTGTCTGGCTCAGTATATAGTGATGGGAGTTACGGTGTATCACCGTTAATGTCTGACACAGTATATAGTAATGGAGATATGCTATACTACCGTCGATGTCTATCTTGCTATAATAAGAGATACACTGTACCTCTCATTGTCTGTAGCACTATAAAATGATAGGAGTTATACTGTTGTGTTTGTGGTGATGGAAGTTGTGATACGCCACTGTCAGGCTCAGTATATATATATTGATGCGAGTTATACTGTACCACCATCAGGCTCAGTATATATATTGATGTGAGTTATACTGTACCACCATCAGGCTCAGTATATAATTGATGTGAGTTATACTGTACCACCATCAGTCTCAGTATATATATTGATGCGAGTTATACTGTACCACTGTCATGCTCAGTATATATATATTGATGCGAGTTATACTGTACCACTGTCAGGCTCAGTATATATATATTGATGCGAGTTATACTGTACCACCATCAGGCTCAGTATATATTGGTGGTAGTTAAGTGTCAGAATGTGAATAAGTCACTGGGTTTAGGGAAATTTCTTTTACTATTATTTTTTAGCTCCCTGCAGTTCTGATATAATGAATTTCCTCGTTATTTATCTAATTTCCTTAAAAGAATCTGATATCACTAAAGTGATAAAGTGGTGAAGTCAGGGAGCTCAAAGAGGCGGAGTGGTTGTCATAGAAACTGGGTGTGGTTGGATGGGTTATGTTTGTGAAGGGGAGGGGCATTTCTGAGAAACACAAGGCAATAGCAAAGTATCGGTACTGAATAAATGCAGTCACAAGAAGAGGTAACACACAGCACCTCACTGTCCTAGACTCCCAGCAGAGGTGGTAGAGGGTAATACAGTGAGGGGATTAAACATGCGCGGGATAGACATCCGGCTCCTGAATCTAAGACGAGACCAACGACTGATTAACGTTTCAGTCGTTACAGCGGGAGAAACGGGCGACGGGGGCCGAATGGGGCCGATCAGCTTGCGGAGTCTATGTTTCTCATAGATAATGTGGATTGTGGCCGTTACTCTTCCTTTAAGAGCCGTTTATCAGCTGGATGGCATGAGTGCTTCGAAACAGTTTATCAGTACAGCCGGGGCCGGTTTATGGAAGGTTTATCAGGGGAGGTGACACGTAGGGTTAATTGCAGCGGCTTATCGGTTGTGGCACTAATAGGTCACAAGGGGTTAATGTCGCATTCCTGCGCGTCAGCCCAATTCTTCACTTCCAGCTCTCGCTGTGCTTGTTGCTCTAACACTTTTGTTATCCCTGATGCCCTGCATATCCACACTGGCTTTTGTCTCCATGGCAACCGTCTCCGACAGATCCCCGACCACCCGGTGAATCTCGTTGGCACACAAGGTCTCGGCAAGGTCACCGAGCCTGGGGGGACACAGACGATTCGGGAGCCAAGTCCTATGACAGCTTGCGCTCGGCAGCAAGAAAAAAGTGAAAAAGCGCTCGGCCACTGAACATGCGCTCGGCCATCACGTCTCGGGGGACTGCGCCCCCAAAGGTCCAAGTTCATATTGATGAATAAAGAGGATGGGGGGCAATTGCAAATGTTTTTAGATTCTCCCCAAAATGTTCTTATTTTGGCCTCTATAATACCGGAGAGGTGAACCCCAGGAGCCGGCGCCTTTCCAGTATCCTCGTTGCCATGGCAAACGACAGAACACCAAGGCCGAGCGAATGCTTCGCACAACCGATAAGAATGACAATCCAGATATCGCTTTTTAATGGAATTCCTGCGATTCCAAAGATCTTTTGTACCGCGCCGCGGCCTGTGAGGGTGCTACAGACCGTATTGTGTTCAGGATCAGCAGAGGGGTCGCAATCCGACCGCACAGGGGTTTTCTAAGGACACGCTGGGACTGCAGCCCGTACAATAAGACAAAGGAATTCTATCAGACGATGAAACGACAAGCCGCGGGGGTTATGAATAAAACATGTTCTTATCACCATAGCAACCCATGAAATTTCCCATTGGTTACTACGGTAACATGATGACTTGTAAGATAAATTGTTATGTTATATACTACCCGATATGTCCTGTCTACCCATTGTACAGCGCTACGGAATACGATGGCGCTATATAAAATAATTCATTATTATTCTTGTTTATTTTAGGGACTGCTTAATTGTCATGTGACACAAAAGCAGGCAGTGATAGGTTATTTCCATAGAAACGGGGGGGACGTAAAAAGCTCTAATACGATTAACCCTTTGGAGGAAATAAGTTGCTAGAGAAGTGAATGCGGAGCATGGCCGTTACGCGGCTCTCAGAAGCTGCCGGGAGACTGAGCAGTGTATGAATGCCTGAGATTGATGGGTGTGGGCAGCCATTCCTCCTCTCTCTCCCTCCATTGATTTCATTGGAGCCAGCGCTGGTTTCAGGAGAATGATAATGAGGCCACGGAGGGGCCGGGAACGCTGATTCATGGCAGGACCCCCCGGATGCGAGTCCCGAAACACTTTCCCCTTTGTTACAAAGTGTGGGAAGCAGAAAGAAGCCTCTTCCCAACCATCTTTGGGTTGGCTGCGGAGCTGTAACTACCCGATGCGTGGCGAGCAATGCTAAACAAGCCTCTGAACGTCGCCGATAGCCCGAGCACTGTACCAACTACTCTTTAAAGAAATGCTTCCGTTTTATGGGATCTCCTCCTTAATAACCCGGCGGAATAAAAAGGCCCTTTCCTGAAAGCTGCCATTATTTAGAAATAAAGCTGCGACGATGTATAAAAAGGCAAAGTATCCGGGGTATCGGGGTATTAATAAACTGAAGTGGCCCCCGGCGGGTTAGACGGCGCATGAGAGCGGGAGGATAGCTTTACTGAATACCGAAGGCGTCGCGTCGGTTAAAGGGACAGCACTGCTTGGAAAAGTGAAAACATAGGGGGTCCTTTCAAAAGTGGCTTTATCACTATAGCAACCAGTGGAACGGTCCGAGCCATTTGTTTGGTTGCTACGGTAATAAGACCACTTATTATATGTGTGTGGGCTTTATTGATAACGCTCGTTCATTTCAGAAATTCAGTTTCCGGCCAAAGGGGTTCTTAGCGTCGCAGCTGGGGATGGAGGGTCGGGATTTCCACCGGCCTGGCAGGAGATAACTGGCTGGGGAATACTGAAGCAGACATTAAGAGCACACATGGAACCGCCTCCCTGCAGAGGTGGTCGCAGTCAATACAACGATGGTATTTAAGCTGGCGTGGAACGGGCATAAGACGGAACGATTATCTCTGTGGATTCCCATACCGAATGCCCCCTCTGTGCAGCCCCCTCAGTGCTTGGGGTACAGCAGTGCCAATAGCGACATCTGGTGGCCGTTTGGGTGCGTGACTGGCTGGCCCCGTGGGCTCACACTCTTTGCCAATAATCATCGTTATTAAAGGTATCGACTTTGGCCAAAGCAGAAACTCTTTGCATTAGAAATTCCCGTGTTTTCCAGAGGTGGTCACGTGACTCTGTACGCCGCCCTGGGGGGGTTTCACATATCAGATCGTAAGAGGCAGCTCTCCCTCTCCTGTTTGAGAGTTATGGGAGTTAGACATTTGTTGTCATAGTGATGGATGATTCCCCGTCTTGGCCAGTTATTTACACCACTTACTCCCAGCTCGAGGTACCCGGCATATTACTCTGTAAAGTGGCAGTCTGTCCAGGGGCTGGCTAAGAGTGCTGGGAGTGGGAGAGTAGTAAATAGCACTAGATGATGGTTTCAGTGGCAGAATCACACGCGGTAAGCATGCGCCGCTAGCTCATCACTCTAACTCCCATTGGGCTGAGGCGTAGCCATGACTAGTTGAGCCCTGTAATAAAGTGCTTATCAGACAGCCTTCAGCTACTGGTTTGGTGACCCTGTGACTGGGTAGGGGCTGCCACCGGTATGCCATACTCCAGTCACGACAATTCCAGGCCTACTGGCATAGAAGAAGTGGACTGCCACTCCCATCATGCTTTGTGGCTTCAATTTAAAGTTGGAAATGGATAAGGAAACCCGTAAAAGTATGCATGTCACCCACTACATTGCCACCCATCAAAAACCACACCCATCACTCTAAACCAACATTGGATTACCGGCCTCATATATCTGCCTTTACTCAAGCAGCTGTGAATTCCGACGCCCATTACACTCAGCCAGTTTTTGGGGCAGTAATTTTCTATAAAGCTGCCTACAAAGAGTTACAACTGTCATTAATCTCATCCAGCCCATTTAATGTCTGTGAACTGGGCTATAACTCCTATCATCCTCGGACTGTAATAGCCTTCGCTTCCCAGCCCAGTTATTGGATATGGCAGAGGAGAGGGGCATTGAGGGGGCGGTGCCGTCCTGTGCGTTACGGGGCGGAGTCTGCGGGAGCACGTCGGACCGGTGCGTGGTGGCGTTGCAGGGTGACGCTGGTGGAGCGAATTGTGTTGCGGGCGCCATGTCAGCGGGCAGCGCACAGACCGGCGGGTGAGGGCCCGGGGAACCCGGTGTGAGGAGGGGAGGTGCGGGAGGGTAGTATGAGGAGGTAACCGGGGAAGCGGTGGGGTAATTCTAGTCAGGGGCAGAATGCGGGAGACACCTAATGGGCCCCCCAAAGCTTTGCTCACAAAGAGGGATCCCCACTTAACTGATCACCGGATTACATTGCTGCGGTAATGGGGTTTATTGAGCTGCCCCTCACACTGCAATGGCGGTGGGGTGCGTTGCCATGGCGATGGGGTTACAAGAAAATTCAGCCCATCTTTTACCTGCATCACTAAACGCTTTAATTCTTTGTAGGCGACGGAGCAAATGGGACCAGCCAGGCCCGGCCGGCGCCCCCCTCCTGCTCCCTGGAACTATGGCCGGGATCCCGTCCCTCGGTGCCGCCGTCTATCTGCCTCCCGCGGAAGCCCAGTCCGCGGCCGCATGCGTTCGTCTGAGTCGGTGAGCGCTCCTTCGGGGGCCCTGGATGCAGCCGCTGCCGTCGCCGCAAAGATTAACGCCATGCTGATGGCAAAGGGGAAGATCAAACCAGCCCAGAACGCCCCGGAGAAGGTAACCCTAACCGCCCGGCTCCTTACAGCGGAAAGAGATGCTCCCCGTAAGGGCCGGCTCCAAACCTCCACGTTACGAGCAGCCGACGCCATCGTCTGTTTCTCGTACGGGGTAGTATTTTGGTTTTTATGGACTTTTGCCCTCTTACAGGTTCCGCTGCCGGGTAAATCTGCCCCAGCTTCCAAAAGCAAGGATGATCTTGTTGTGGCAGAGGTAGAAATCAACGATGTGCCCCTGACCTGCCGGAATCTTCTAACCAGGGGGCAAACTCAGGATGAGGTGGGTGTCCATCACGTGAGATAAATGTAACCGCTCGGTTACCGCCTGACTGTCGCTGTGGAGTGGGAAGCTTGCTGCGCCCCCCAAGGCTTCTCTTCTTTCTAAAAAAAATGTCTCCTTCCTTACTTGGACTCGAAGTTCATTGAGTCAGGAGACTAAATAGTGAAGCTTCAAATGGGGTGGAAGTGCTGATCTGTCCTGGGAGGGGGGGGGGGTGGCGGCAGCGCTGATCTGTCGTGGGGGGGCTGGCAGTGCTGATCTGTCCTGGGAGGGGGGGGTTGGCAGTGCTGATCTGTCCTGGGAGGGGGGGGGTGGAGTGCTGATCTGTCCTGGGAAGGGGGGGGGTTGCAGTGCTGATCTGTCCTGGGAGGGGGGTGGCGGCAGCGCTGATTCTGTCGTGGGGGGCTGGCAGTGCTGATCTGTCTGGGAGGGGGGCTGGCAGTGCCTGATCTGTCCTGGGAGGGGGGCTGGCAGTGCTGATCTGTCCTGGGAGGGGGGTGGCAGTGCTGATTCTGTCGGGGGGGGGGGTGGCAGCACGCGGGTATGTGCGGGTAATTTAGTGAATACATAAAGTGACACAAACGTCAAAGGAGAGAGGCAGACGGGTGACGTTTGGTTTTGATGGCGCTGCGGTCCGATCTGCTCCATATGTTACTAAATCTCCACAGATCAGCCGGATGAGCGGGGCGGCCGTGTCCACTCGGGGGAGATTCATGACCCCAGAGGAGAAGCTTAAAGTGGGGCCCGGGTAAGTTTGCTCTGCGGAATTTAACCCCTTCTGCTGGTGACCGTGCTGGCGTTATTTCCTTTGCGGCGTCCCCGAAGATCACTTTCTTTTAGCAGTCGGTTACCAGGCTTTCGGCCACATAGACTTAAGCTTTGGTGGCACAGTATCTGGCACTTGGTTAAATTATTTATTTCTCCTCATGTGTTGATGTTTTGCATTTCTCTTCCTAGGGAGAGGCCTCTCTATCTGCATGTTCAGGGCCAGACCAGAGACCTTGTAGATAGTAAGTACCGTCCTGTGTATCTAAACAAGCTCTGTTGTGGCAGACGTCTCCAACCATCTCTGAATTATTTAGAGAGCACTGTTATCCCCCTCTGTCTCTGCCGTCTCGCTCTTACCCCCCTCTGTGTCTTTGCCCGTCTCGCTCTTACCCCCCTCTGTCTCTGCCCGTCTCGCTCTTATCCCCCTCTGTGTCTTTGCCCGTCTCGCTGTTATCCTCCTCTGTGTCTGCCCGTCTCGCTGTTATACCCATCTGTGTCTGCCCGTCTCGCTGTTATACCCATCTGTGTCTGCCCGTCTCGCTCTTATCCTCCTCTGTCTCTGCCCGTCTCGCTCTTATCCTCCTCTGTCTCTGCCCGTCTCGCTGTTATGCCCCTCTGTCTTTGCCCGCCGCGCTCTTACCCCCCTCTGTCTCTGCCCGCCGCGCTCTTATCCCCCTCTGTCTCCGAGAGATGATGTCTTGGGACTTTTCAGGAGATAGTGAGACAGAAACTCTTAATAAATAAAACCCTGTTCTGTGTTGTCGGTTACTAGATCACCGTGGAAACTCCTTTCTGCTGCGGTTGTTATAAATCCATCTTTTTTTGCTTCTTCCCAGAGGCCGTGAATCGGATCAAAGAAATCATCACCAATGGGGTGGTTAAAGCAGCGACTGGTTCCAGTCCCACGTTCAATGGCGCTACTGTTACAGTTTATCACCAGCCTGCCCCGGTGGCCCCCGCTGCTCCTGTGGTGCCACCAAAATCTCAGTTCCAGTCGGGGGTACGTAATCGCTGTTACGCGGGCATCGTCAGGCCGTTGAGTTGTGGGGTGTAGATTTATCTTATGCCCTGGAGTGGCAGAGTTGGACAGTACACAGACCGGAGGGTTAAGAAAGCAGAGTCTGTGAAGTGAGACTCTGCTGATACCCCCCTCCTACAGAAAATGGACGTTGGAGAGCAGCCTATGCTTAGAGACCGGCCGAGGCTGACTGCATCATCCCACACGCCGAATACAGACGGGGGCAGCGAGGGGGCTTTCATGGGGCTGACGATGGCGGCTGTAAGAATCCTGACTTCAAACAGCAGGACCTCTTCCACTGCCTTTCAGTGGCTAAGCCAAGCTCTGTGGTTAAGCCATCTTGAGTCGTTTCCACTGGCTGTGCATTCTGGGAGTTACACATATATACACACACATATACACACACAGCCTATTATGCACTGTGTGTGTGTATGTATGTATGTATGTATATATATATGCCAAGCCCTTCTGTACCTGTACGTTAATTTAGCTGCCTTTTGTCTACAGATGCACTACGTTCAGGACAAACTCTTTGTGGGCCTTGAACAGTCTGTGGCCGCGTTCAACGTGAAGGAGAAGGTGGAAGGGCCGGGGTGTTCCTATCTCCAGCATATTCAGGTGGAGACGGGGGCCAAAGTCTTTTTACGAGGCAAGGGATCTGGCTGTATCGAGCCGGCCTCGGGAAGAGAAGCGTTTGAACCCATGTATATTTATATCAGGTAACAGAAAGCAAAAAACTTGTGTGAGGTCTGATTTCGTGTGCGTAAGATCGGAGCTGGTCTGGGCTTCCCGACGGGGCCGTTCCAGAGTCACTGAAAGGGCTCAAGCCATTTATTCACTTTTCCTCCCTGCAGCCACCCAAAGCCGGAGGGACTGGCAGCGGCCAAGAAGCTTTGCGAAAACCTCCTACAGACGGTAACTCAACCTCATTACTCGTCCTCCATAATAATGCAAGGGATTTCATAACCCATTTGCTGCGAGTGTGCCGGGCATGGCACCCAGAATACTCTGCCTCTGGGGGGCCAGCCTCTGGGGGGCCAGCCTCTGGGGGGCCAGCCCCTGTGCCTCTGGGGGGCCAGCCCCTGTGCCTCTGGGGGGCCAGCCCCTGTGCCTCTGGGGGGGCAGCCGTGCCCGTTACTTGGCCATGTGTGTAACGGGAAGCTGCATAGCGATCTAATCGTTTTATTTTCTCGTTGTAGGTGCACTCAGAGTATGCTAGATTTGTGAATCAGATCAGCACCGCTGCCCCGATCACTGGTAGGTTTTGTCTCGATCTGTATGACTCCCTCTATATACGAACGGCTAATCCCCAAATCCTCCGCGATTTTGTAGCTTGCGAAAATCTGAATGAAGGTTCTGGGAGTTTTCAGTTCTTCATGTATCATTCTCAGTCTGCTTCATCGTTTCCTGAGTAAACATGGCTTATCTCCCTCCAGGTTACACGCAGCCGCCCCCCATGAACGCAGTGCCAATGCAGCCTCCCTACTACCCTCCCAGTGCGTACCAGACTGCGTTTCCCGTTGCTCCACCACCTCAGCAGCCGGTCCAGATCCCTTATGTGGTTCCTGCGCCTCTAACCAGCCCTGTGCCACCGCCACCTGGAGTGGTGCCCACCATGGCAGCTCCTGTACCTCCTGTGCCAACACGCTATCCCATCCCCCAAGTGCAGCCACCTGTAAGTGCAGTATTCATGAACTGGGTCGCATGCGTGGCTCCTTTGTATACCGGTCTCTTCTACATCTGTGAGCTATGTGTGGCGGCTCATGAGATTGGATGGTGCCCAGATGCTCTTCCAGTCTTTGATACCTGCGTCGTTTCCTTTTTGTTCCCAGGTCCCGATGAGTGCTCCCTACGTGCCTGCAGCTCCCGTGAAACCCCCTGCCCCTCAACCCACACAGAACATGCAGCAGGGTCAGAAGAGGCGCTTCACCGAGGAGCTTCCAGACGAGAGGGACTCCGGCCTGCTTGGATACCAGGTGCGATAACCTTACAAGTACCGGCACTCCGCTGAGACTTCTTCAGTGACCCCCATAGTAGTCTCATCATTACAGGCCATCTTGGCAGTCTCTTTCACTTACACTCTGTCTCTTGCCTAGTTATATAGCCGTCTGGGGGGCACATCCATGGCATGGGTTCCTTTTAGTAATAGCAGTTATTAATAATCCTTTACAGGCCCTTTTGGTTCTTCATGCCGCAGTATAGGCTGTTACCGGGTTAGGGGGGTCTTGCCCATTGCTTTTATTCTGCCTTAATTTACATTTTAATCCACACGTTCCTACCGCTGGCTGCTATCTTGTCTTTTTAGGTTCTCGGTAGAGGTAGGTCACATGTATAAAAAACCCACCATGTAAATGGGCTCTTAAAACCCTTAATTCTTAGTATATATATATTTTTTTTACACAGCTAAACTGTGCTATTGTATGTTTGGGGGTCCAAAAAAATAATCTGTTGCTACGTCTTCCTGAAGACATTGGCCTTTATTTCTGAATCGCACAATAGGCCCACACAGATGTGAATCGCGCCGTTTCTTCCCGCCATTCCCATTTTATTAATTGTTTATTGAATGCAGAACTTTTTTGGTCATTGTATTGGGATGACAGTTAAAGGCCTTCTGGCGTAGAAGCTTCTCAAACGTAAGCATATCCTGCACATCTGCTATTTTATCACCTTTGGTCCGTTTCTGGCATTTTACTTGTGACCGTAGCTAGTAGTGTTTAAGTTCTTCACTGCTAGAGGGGTCTGCGCGGCGAGGGGTCTGCAGCCCTCTCTGGCAGGGGAAGTGGCTGACATTAAGGAGGTGGATACGGCTCGGCGCCGGTAGAATTGCTAATGCCCATGTGTGTTTTTCTGCTCATAGCATGGACCCATTCATATGACTAATTTAGGTACAGGCTTCCCGGCTCAGAACAAGGTGGACAGCCCAGCAGTGAACCCAGACAGTGCCTCTGTCAAGGACCGAGAGAGGGACAGGTGAGAAGGGGATGGAGGAGATGTGTTTAAAGGGTCCGATATTTCGAACCAATCAGAATGCAGCTCTTATCCTAGTCCAGGTTCACGTACTGTTCAGGAACAGTACACGCGCCTGTGATTAATTTGTATTACATGTGCTGTGCAGCAAGATACTTCCCGCTTGAATTGCCCCATGTGGGGTATTTACTCTGCACCTCCCTCTTGCTGCCTCCGTGCAGCTTTTTATTCCCACTCTTTGTGTCTGTAAGGAGGTGAAGGCTCTACTTACACCGTGCCAATTGTCTCTTTCCAGGCAATTGATGCCTCCGCCTGGTCTGCCTGCCATGTCGCAGAAAGAGGAGGAGAAGACCTCTTTGGGGAGTTTAGGGGGAGCCGACGGTGAGTACCCGGACAGCGGGCGTCCGTTAAGCCGTACACGAAGCAGAGCATGCCAGTGCCCTTCAGCCTTTTGCTCTAAGCGGTGGGGTTGCCTTGGGCATCTGCTGGATCTGATATCGGTATCACCCTCCAGCCGCTGCCAGATCTTAAATCACGCCGGTCTGTTAATAGGCTGCCTGTGCTCTGGCTTCTCGTGCATTGCCACCCGTCACGTGTTCAGGATACACATAGGGTGGGAACGTAATGAAGCATTTTCATCTCATAGGTTTCACCGCTAACTATATATTTCTGTATTTTTGTGTCTTTTTTCCCTTTTTTTTTTTTTCCCTTTTCTCTCTTTTCTGACATGTCCGTGACCGGATCGTGTGCCTGACCCGATGGTCGACAACGGAATTTGGACCCGGTGTGATGTCTGCGCTTCTTGCAATCTCCTGAATGGTGTTGAACTAACGCATTTACCTTTACCCATTTCTTATCGGCTTATATGTCCTGATTCTTCTGTTTTTTCTTAAAATGTTGTCTGTGGGATGCGGGTTTCTTTCTTTGTCTCGTGTGTTTTGTTTGTCCCGGGCCCCATTCTGCATTTCAGAGAATCCTACCAAAAAGCTGAAGACGTCGGACAAGACGTTTGGATTGGTGGCATACGCCGGCGATTCTTCTGATGAGGAGGAAGAGCATGGAGCACATAAAACATCGGGGTCGTTCTCCCAAGGCTGGAGCATGGGGTATCAGTACTCGGGCACACAGCCGCGGGCAAAGCAGCAGATGCCCTTCTGGATGGCCCCGTAGGAGGAGATCCCGATCTCCCAGTGACTTGTAGCAATAATGCAGCATGGACATCACACAACCCGCTCTTTGCGTGGGATTTCTTTTTCTCAAGTTCATCCCAGAACTCTTGGATATTTGGGGGGGGTTTTTTTGTTTTAATTTTTTTTATCTGCAGGGGACGAAGGATGCAAGCGGGACCTTCCTGTAATAAACGTTCACATTTCTTTCATCTTTATTACCTTTTCTTGAGGTATAAGTCGTCAGGTCTCTAGAAATCCGGTTTTAAAGTTAAGTCTACGTGAAGCCCAGATTTAAACTGTTTATTGGCTCTCGCTCTGCTGATGAAAAGCTATCAGGGTTGCTGCAACAGCAGATGTTTGATGGCGGCATCCATAGAAGGCTGTAATAACCTTTCCATCAGGATGGGAAAACTCCGGCCGCTGCCAAAACTCTTCTGCTGTGTGTCACTTGTGTAATCTTAAAGTTTAGATTAGTGTATTGAAAAGGTGCATGAATGGCTCATCGTATAACTCCCCAGCCCCCCCTCCAATGTATAAACCAGATTTACAGGGCCAGGTAAAAGCAAATGAAAGCCACCGGATTGTTTTAGCAGAACCAGGAACAGAGGTATGTTCTATACTGCTTAGGGCAGACCCACATGCAAATGAGAGAGCTCATTCTTTCACCATATGCTTTACATTGAGCATGGATTTGCATATGGGTCTGCGGGGCTGGGTATCATCTGGTAATCTTTTATTTATCACATTATATAACATTCAGACTTTAAGGGGTCCCTTAAAACACCTTCTTTAGTTAAGGTTGGGGGTCCGTGTGTGCGTGAGCCATGGATGGTGTCCCATAGTCTGCATCCTCTTGAGTACATGAGTCCGCTTAATGTGTGTAGTAGCCATTAGACCTCATTTTGTTAGCCCGCAGGAGGCACGCGCTGCACGGGGTCGGTTCAGCGGTCAAAATTAACTTTGGTTGCTGTTGCTTAGCAGCTTATCGGCCCCAGAAATCGTTCCACGAAAGGTTCCCACGTCCTCTGTCCCTCCCCTGCCGCCGTCGCCGCTTTGTAATATGATGTAACCGTTTTTGTAAATATCCCGAATCTTTTACTGTAAATAAATGTAAAGAATGTTAAGAACGCTGTGTTTGTGATGTAACTGCTTTCCTGGGCGCTCGGCGTGAGGCTTAAGCTCTGCACCCAGTTGGGCGTTCTGATGTGGCATCCGCGTGCCGTCTATGAAATGGGTTTAGTCAACGTGTTTCCGATCCGCGTGATGATCCCGGGGCAGACACGCAGTGATACAGCACGTGATGCCAGCTGGGGCCGCCAGTGTGCGCTGCTACATCCAGCGACACATCTCGGGGTATTGTGTTTGCCCCTGGGATGCCAGGACTTGACTAAATGGTAATGGAATCGTTGGCACTGATGTACATAAGGGCAGCGGTCCTCACGCTCATCCCCCATACACACGCCGTGCAGTGTGTATGGGGGATTAGTGCTGCAGTGCTCACTGTCTCATGTTGTGGGAGGGTAAGAGTTTGCCGTGTGTAGTATTGCAGTGCTCAGGGTCTCGTGCAGTGTGTGTGTGTGTGTGTGGGGGGGTATTGCAGTGCCCAGGGTCCCGCGCAGTGTGGGGGTATTGCAGTGCTCAGGCTCCCGCGCAGTGTGGGGGTATTGCAGTGCTCAGGCTCCCGCGCAGTGTG
>VKOC01000008.1:35608369-35681654 GCA_009364415.1 Spea multiplicata
AGCATGTACACCGCTCACCAAGAGATCCCTGAGCATGTACACCTAGAGATCCCTGAGCATGTACATCGCTCACCTGGAGATCCCTGAGCATGTGGACAGCTCTCTAGGAGATTCCTGAGCATGTACACCGTGTGGATGGCTCTCTAGGAGATCCCTGAGCGTGTGGATGGCTCTCTAGGAGATCCCTGAGCGTGTGGACGGCTCACCGGGAGATCACTGCCAGCACACAGTCATGTCTAGAGCTCCCCTATTTTCATAATACCTCCAATGAAATGGGAAATCCAGGAACCCCTTCAATCAGAATGGGGAACCGAATTAGGTGCATATGAGCCCCAAGCCTATGTGCACAGGTATACAGGCTGAGAAATGGGTTTCATTATATTGGCCTTTAATCTTATCTAAATATTTGTAAATGTTTTGGCGTTCTCACGCCATCCCAAAACATTTGGCCGGTTGGTCCAAGTCTTTTTCTCACGGAATGTCCTGTTCTTCAAATGGAAAGGTTGCAACATTCGCAGTGGAGATCGTCGACCTCCAGGAGAAGGCAGAATTATTTTCCCCTGAGCAGTGACATTAGTAGTAGATACATTCCCCTGATAGCCAGATGTTCAGACTGAATCTAAATTCCCTAATTTATTTTCTATTTATTAATTAAGTCCTTAACCCTTCAGTCCTTTAATATACAGGTCAATCTACCAGCCCGATGTAAATCTTTTCTTTAAGATGGGCAAGCCTTTAGGTTTTACAGAACAAGAGAGGGGGCTGAGCTTAATAAAACAAAATGGCTCCACACATGCAAGGATTCCAGAATAACTTTAGAACATGGGCGGAATAATAATTACTCTTTAATACACATTAGGAAAATGACCTATTTGTCGTAACATAGTTTAAAACTTATTTTTGTATATAAAGGAAATATATATATATAAAAAACTTCCATAACTATAAAACCTTCTATAACAGTATGTGAGAGCTAAACCCCTGCTTTAGTCCAGGCAAATGAGTGAAAGAAATACAAATGATTTATGGTTATGGAAAAACATTGTTTTGGAGCTTTTTTTTTTTTTTTTTAAAGACACACATACATTTTTAACACAAAAAAGGTTGTAAACTCCTTTATGGCAAACATAAACCTAGGGGCCTTTAAGGGGCAACAGAACTTCCAATCTGAGGTCTTTGGACGCCTTTTCTTCTCTTGCGGTGCAGGAAGGACGGGAGTATTCGCCGGCGGCGACAAACGCGGACAATGGAGGGGGCAAGAGGAAGCAGAAAGATAAAGAAATGGATGAGCTGAAGAAGGAAGTCACTATGGTGGGTATTAGACATGTCACTATGGTGGGTATTGGACATGTAAGGCGAGACGTAAGTCTCTGGATGTCCAGCCAAGGGCCGCCATGACTATTTCTATAACGCAGTGCAAGTACTTACTAAAGTAGCATTAGCAATGGGCAAACCAGTGAAGGAATCAGCCAACTGGTGTGAATGATGAGTCCAGCTGCACGATGGGAATCCGGGGTCATCATGTTTGGCTCAACGACTTTCTTTAAGCCTTGCTAAGTGTGCGGCATTAAAAAGATAACACTGTGTACTGGGGAAATATTTTACAGTATATATATTATATATATGTATATATTATATATATATATATGTATATTAGTGTTGCTTTCGCATAGAAGGCTAGCATTAGTATAGAAAGCTAGCATTACTGTTGGCCTGCGCTCTTTAAATAACCATGTCCTATAACTATACATTAACACAGCAGGAGAGTTTGTATCCGCGCTGGCAACCAGATTCTTGATAGAGACGGTTTAATTGTATGTTTTTGAAATATGATTTCATTTATTAACTTATGTTATAACCAACAGCAGCATAGACTACAGAGTATCCCCTGTAAGTGCAAGGATGGGGGTCTTTGTTGCTCTACCAACGGAAATGGGGGGGGGTCACACTGCAATATCACACAAACCTTTTTTCAAAACTTTTTGCGGTCGTCTTTCCGCAGGATGACCACAAATTTACCCTGGAAGAAGTTGCCCGGAAATATGGCACAGATCTGGTGAAGGTACGGCACAGTTACGGTTGGTTATGGATGGAAATGGGGTTGAACTTGCAGTAGGTTTAGACAAAGCAGATTTTTACCCCAGGCACATATAGTGAATGTTCTTTTATAACTGATGTTTTAATGAAAATGCCCAATTATTTGTGGACAGGGTTTGACAAACGCGCGCGCAGCAGAGATACTGGCTCAAGATGGCCCCAATGCCCTGACGCCACCACCGACTACACCGGAGTGGGTGAAGTTCTGCCGTCAACTATTTGGTGGCTTCTCCATCCTGCTTTGGATTGGAGCCATTCTCTGTTTCCTGGCATATGGCATTCAGATAGTCATGGAGGACGAGCCAATAAATGACAATGTAAGTACCAACACATCCCACGGACACTGTCTACTGCCGGAAACGTTCAGGAACTAAACAAGCCGAATGTGATGGAGAATTCCAAGAGAGAAGGATTTATGGCAGATGTTTCGCTGTGTGTCAGGTCTTCATATTTATGCTGCGTGAACTTTCTTTTTCCAGCTGTATCTGGGAGTGGTGTTGGCTGCCGTTGTCATCGTCACTGGATGTTTCTCTTATTACCAAGAAGCCAAAAGCTCCAAAATTATGGACTCCTTCAAGAACATGGTGCCCCAGGTATGGGATATTCCAAGAATACTTGGTGGGGGAAAAAACTCCACCCAGGACCAGGTCAAGTTCAAAAAGTGCCCTTTTGAGATGCTTTCAAGAGCAGTTCCTCCAAAACTGTCCTTTTTTTGCCAAAATGAAACCCGTTTAACAATGTTCTCTTTTATTTATGATGTTACATTGAGTGCCATACACATTACCAGCAAATAAATACATTCAGAGGTTAGAGGAACCATGGAAGCCATTGACAGCCTCCACTGAGGCAAAGCGTCGTGTTCCTTTGGTGTTAATGTGTCTCCTCTCTGTGCCCAGCAAGCTCTGGTGATCCGCGAGCAAGAAAAGATTCAAATCAATGCTGAGCACGTAGTGGTGGGAGACTTGGTGGAGATCAAGGGAGGAGACCGTGTACCGGCGGACATCCGAATCATCTCGTCACATGGCTGCAAGGTGGGTTCTTCGGGTTTGCTGGTCTAGACGGATCTCAGAGGAAACACACGAATAAAGGTTACCAGAAGATGACATTCTTTAGTTGGTCGTACAAAAAGAGTCACATGTATATGTCTTCTAACTCACTGTATTATTGCCAGGTGGACAACTCTTCTTTGACTGGAGAATCAGAACCACAAACACGATCACCGGAATTCACCCATGAGAACCCACTGGAGACCAGGAACATCTCCTTCTTCTCCACCAACTGTGTGGAAGGTAGGTTGGTGGTGTTCGCCATCTACCAGACAGTAGTTTGTGTACTGGGAATGATCAGGTAAGTCAGAACTACAGGGAATTGTAGCTTTAATCCAATAAGAAAGGAATGCGGCATCTTGAAATCATCTAAACACAATGCGCATGCATCAGAATGAATATCGGCGTTATTAAAGACACATGATCAGTGGGTATGAGATAAGGAGACATTTGGAAAGACCACGGTTTTTGGTACGCGGCTGAAGTGCTTTGAAGGACTTGGTTTTCTGCCTTTATTAGTTTAGAAGACCGGGCAGCGGGGTGGTTGGAGAATTTTCCAAGACTAACATTGGGTCACGGTTACTGAGCACACAGAGAGGATGTTATTGTGGATCTAGGCAGCGGGATCCAGGGGAATGAGATGCTAAGCAGCTCAGCGGAAGCTTTTGAAACGATGCCCAACTCACAGCCAGAAAAGACCGTATCTGAAGAAGAAGTATTTTAGAAGAAGGAACACATTGAGAACAGCCAGGCAACGTGGCACCCAGTGTGAAAACGCAGCCAGTCTCGATAACAAAGGAAAAAAACCTGTCAACGTTAACAATGCTTTCATAAAGTCAAAGTTTTTTTTTTTTAATACTTTTTGCTCTTTTGTACCTACGCCACCTGCTTCTGAAGCTCGGAATATAATATTCCCCAGCACCCGCTTTACCCCCTTTTATCGCTTTTTAAAAATAGATGTTACGAATCTGAATGATACGTCTAATTACCCCATTGTTTTTGGTTTCCCGCAGGTACAGCCAAGGGTATTGTCATTGCAACAGGGGATCGCACCGTGATGGGTAGGATTGCCACCCTGGCTTCGGGTCTTGAGATGGGACGAACCCCAATTGCCATGGAGATAGAGCACTTTATCCACATTATCACTGGAGTAGCGGTCTTTCTTGGAGTGTCTTTCTTTGTACTTTCCCTTATCCTTGGATACTCATGGCTGGAAGCGGTCATCTTCCTTATTGGAATCATCGTGGCCAATGTCCCAGAGGGTCTTCTGGCCACCGTTACCGTAAGCTATGCTTATATAGTAGCAGCAGTACTGAGGGATGCCACCCAGGGGTTCTGTAGTAATGTACCCATAGGAAACTGGTGGATCAGGGGCTTCTCCCATCATGGCTGAAGTACTTAATGGTCTGAAGATATACTTGGCTGTGAAAGTGGGAACAAGTTGTTATAATGGTGTTTTGTTCGAAAGGTGTGCTTGACGCTGACTGCGAAGAGAATGGCCCGCAAGAACTGCCTGGTTAAAAACCTAGAAGCAGTGGAGACGCTGGGATCAACCTCTACCATCTGCTCTGATAAGACCGGGACACTGACCCAGAACCGAATGACCGTGGCTCACATGTGGTTTGACAACCAGATTCACGAAGCCGACACCACAGAAGACCAATCAGGTTTGGTCTCATCCCCACCCCTGCCATCTGCACTCGGCCCTCCGTCAGACACTTTAAAGGGGCACTCCAGCCACTGTATGCTCTTTAATGCATGTGATAGCTGGGTACCACATGATCATTTGCTCCCCCTCTGCATTTGCCTCTTGCCCCCTTTCCCCCAGCTCCTTGGGCTGGCTTGTAGGGATTTGCACTAGCATGGGGCGAGGTCGGTTTCTGAGGGCAAACAGAAGTCAGATATTGAAAAAACAGGAGAGGAAACCAGAGAACTAGACCAGGACAGAGATGTCAGTGTATGGACACCAGAACGGCGTATGATTCGTATCGCAGAGGTTTAATTAGGCGGCCCATCACGTAACAGGGGGGTCTGCAATTACGTGTGCCCTTACCTGTACCCCACCCCTGAGAAGCAGCAGTATTTCGCCCTCTGGTGGTGAAGCCAATAAGTGCAGTTCAATCGCACGGACGAGTTTGGCGACTGCTGCGACGGTATGTGTGTTAAACTGCTATAAAAAATATATAAAATGCGTGAGAGGCCATGGAAAATAATAATTAATAATTAATTCCTTCTGGATCTATCTTTAGGGACCACATTTGATAAGCGGTCCCCGACCTGGACTGCCCTATCTCGGATTGCTGGCTTGTGTAACCGTGCCGTGTTCAAAGCAGGCCAAGAAAAAGTGCCCATCTCAAAGGTAAGCGAAACATTCAGCTAATTCCTTTCTCGTCACCCCACCAGAAATCTTACAATAAAGTAACCCCCTACTGTTAAATCTGGGAACTTGGAATGAGAGTTACAGAAGCTTTAGAACGTCGTGTATGCGAATTCACACATTAAGCGTGACGCTCGCCCCTTTATCCCCACGTCTAACGTCTCTCGCTCCGCAATGCAGAAAGGCACCGCAGGGGATGCATCAGAGTCCGCGTTGCTGAAATGCATTGAGTTATCGTGCGGATCAGTAAAGAAGATGAGGGAACGGAGTCCCAAAGTGGCGGAAATCCCATTCAACTCTACGAACAAATACCAAGTGAGTTCGTCGATTAATGGCTTTTATTAAAACAAGAGCATACTTACTGGTGAGAACCTGGTTTATGACCGGGAAAGATGGTCTCAAGTCAACAAGAGCGCAAAGATGGGATTTTGACCATCGCGAGCACCCATACATACTCGATCCACATGGCTCGTCCACCTTTAACATATTTATGCATATTAAGATTGTGATTTAATTAAATGTATTATTAATGTTGGTTAAAGAACTGTTAGAAAAAGAGCAGGGAATTAGGAGTCAGGGTGTACGTCGGGTCCAGATACAAGAGATGAACACAGAAAATTTGAATTCATCGGCTGAAAGTAACTAAAGGGTAGAGAAAATGTTAAATGCTATTAACCTCCTGCTGGGTATCGTCTGAAAACCAATGAAAAGAATTTATATCCAGGGCTTCCAGCTTTTGGGAATGTTTTATTTAAGATCTCCGTGTCCTACACATTTCCAGGTGATGGATCTTTATTCTTTATTACTTCATTTCGGTAAAGTTTGCCGCTGGAGAAGTGCCTCCCGGTAATATCTGCCTGTTCCTCCGGCTCTTTCCCCAGCTGTCTATTCACGAGCGGGAGGATAGCCCAGAAAGCCACTTGCTGGTGATGAAAGGCGCCCCGGAGAGGATCCTGGACAGGTGCTCCTCCATCATGGTCCACGGGCAAGAGCAGCCGTTGGATGAGGAGATGAGGGACGCCTTCCAGAACGCTTATTTCGAGCTTGGAGGGCTGGGGGAGCGAGTTCTAGGTGGGTTTGCCAGCACCCTAATTTGGCTTTAAACAACATGGATCAGTACTTTTTAATGATAGTAACGGTGGGTGACTGGTAACAGTATTTGGCAGTTTACCAGTGGCAAACTTTGTAGTTTTTGGGTCTATTCTCAGGGGTTTCCTGTCTTTAACCCTATGATTCCAGGTTGGTTGACGGCAACGGTGTTTGTAGAGTCTCTTAGTGAGATCAAAACCACAGGAGAACACATAAAGTAGATTTGTATAAAACACAGCAATAGTTTTATTATTTTACAATTTTATTGTGTTTAGAATCTTTTTATGAATATATTCTAAAACTTACTGTAACTCTGGGGTTACAGTAATCTGGTGTCAGCAGTTATATTGCATCACAGAAATCTCTGATTTGCTGCAGGGTTCTGCCAAGGATACATGTCCCCTACGGAGTACCCGCGCGGATTTAAGTTTGACACGGACGAAATCAACTTTCCCACCAATAATCTGTGCTTTGTAGGACTCATTTCCATGATAGATCCTCCGAGGGCCGCTGTGCCGGACGCTGTCGGCAAATGCCGCAGTGCAGGAATCAAGGTGAGGGCTCACCACGGGCACGGAGAAGACGCCGGTGCCTCCAAACACGGGATGAGGTGGTTTCACAGCCAATGTCTACGTACAAGTAATTTGCTTTGATAGGAAGTTAATTGTCCATGGGCCTACCATGGGTCGTGGGGTCACCATGAGGAGAAAAACAATAAACATGACTATAGCAAGAAGGAAAAAATACATTTTATAACTTAGAGTCTTTAAAGAAGCCTCCAAATTAAAAAAAAAAACAAAAAACATTTTCCTCTAAAAAAAGATTTTTGGGTAGAACCTAAGCTGGGTTTTCTTGCTATAACAAAACTGTCATATCCCTCATATTATCATCTTCTTCAGGTGATTATGGTTACAGGTGACCACCCAATTACCGCAAAGGCCATAGCTAAAGGTGTGGGCATTATCTCCGAGGGGAACGAGACCGTGGAAGACATTGCTGCCCGGCTGAATATTCCGGTCAACCAGGTGAATCCCAGGTAAGGAGCGGACTTTCTATTGGGCCAGGACATAATACATGAAAGCATTTAATGTGAGCCTCCAGTGACACCACAGCTACATGGCTGGTGCCCACGGGTTCTGTCCATATGCTAAATTAAAAATGATAAAATAGAAGGCTTTATGGCCGGAGCATGGACAAGATCAACATGACCCCAGTGTGGAAAAACGTGGGTATAGCAAGAGATGACATCTTGGACCTTTTTAATCCATGTCCTGTATTTTGGATGCAGGGCTTCTACAGAATAAATAACTTCCCAGGATCCCAACTGGTAAAGTCTTTAGAAGCCCAAATGTTAATGACTCCAATATGAATAATCTGGATCTTGGTGAACACACGTGTTCATGATAATGTCTTATGTGACATTATTAAGCAATTCTCTATGTACCAGGAGAAAAGGAGAATAAAAAAAAGCTGCCAACACCCCCAACAAGCTCTTCCCTAGTGCTCAAAAGCAGAAATGACCCTAAGAATTTTCTTCCTTAGAGAAGCCAAGGCTTGTGTGGTTCATGGTTCCGACCTTAAGGACATGACGTCTGAACAGCTGGATGATATCCTGAGGAATCACACCGAAATTGTCTTTGCCCGAACTTCTCCCCAGCAGAAGCTGATCATTGTGGAGGGCTGCCAGAGAATGGTAATGTTCCAAATGATTGTCTAACGATTGTCCGATAATTATCAGCCCCAGTTATGGGAAGACGTTGTTTTTCCAAAAGCCGTTTAGCGCAGATACTAAGATACAAAGTAACCAAGTTACAGAAGGATTCGTCTTGCGTTTATGTGTCGTCTCTTATGTAGGGAGCCATCGTAGCAGTAACCGGAGATGGTGTCAATGACTCCCCAGCTCTGAAGAAGGCAGACATTGGCGTGGCTATGGGTATAGCCGGATCGGACGTCTCCAAGCAGGCGGCAGACATGATCCTGCTGGACGACAACTTTGCCTCAATCGTGACTGGGGTGGAAGAAGGTTGGTAGACCATGGACTCTGCTTTTAATGTGGTTCTTGAGTGCTATACTCTTTGCAGAGTTTTTGGAATCCTTTAATTTACAGACTAGTTGCATAATTTATGTTAAAACAGTTAAAATTGGGGTTATTAAATATTATTTGAGGTATCCTGAAAGACTTGAGATATACATTGTTGAGTCCAACATGCAGATTCAATATACTATTAGCCAAAAACCTAGATCTTTTTTTTTTAGAATTTACTGATTATTGTGTTGTTGTGTTGTAAACCAAAAGCTGAATTGTTGTAACTTGTCTCCACGCCCCAAGGACGTTTAATTTTTGACAACCTGAAGAAGTCCATTGCCTACACGTTGACCAGTAACATCCCAGAGATAACACCATTCCTGTTCTTCATCATCGCCAACATCCCCTTGCCGCTGGGCACGGTTACCATCTTATGTATCGATCTGGGCACAGACATGGTGAGCACTTTTGTGTTAGAACGGATGGGCACGCTAGGACACGATTTAATTCAAGCAGCGTCTAGGGCTCAAGTCAGACCTGGTACTCGGATATGAAGAAAGTCGTGGCTAACAAACCAAGGAGGGATTAAGATCTAATGTCATGATAAGATAGACAACCACGAGTAGACTGCCCATCATGGTATGACCAACAGTGTCACCAGAATCAAAAACAGAAAAAAAAAATTAAATACATAGAAAATACTAGTTGTTGACACTTTCCATAAACAAATACAGCTATTCACGAGAAACATAGAATCTGCTGGCAGATCGGCCCCATTCAGCCCATCTACTCTGCCTATTTTTCCTGTTATCAATCCAGTCGTTGGTCTTGTCTTAGATTAAGAAGCCATTTGCCCCTCACTGTATTACCCTCTGCCATGTCTAATAACAATCCGACTTAATCTAAGCTAAGAAATAAGTTCTTTCTGAACTAGGTACCGGCCATCTCACTGGCGTACGAAGCTGCCGAGAGCGACATTATGAAAAGGCAACCGAGAAATCCAAAGACAGACAAGCTGGTGAATGAGCGTCTGATCAGCATGGCCTATGGGCAGATTGGTAAGTATCCCACGTGATTATCTGCCCATTGAAATGTACATGTATAGCTACTGCCACATACATGGAAACGGGATTGTCAGATTGTAAGCTCCATGGGCACAGCCTCTCAGCCAGTGTTGTTTGAGGGATTTTCTGTACTTGTTAACAGCCTCATATATATTGTACAGACCCACATTAGATTATGTTCATTCACAGCAGATTCCGTAGCGTATTACTATATGGGCAAGAGCATAAGGAGAAGCACACGTTAAGAGATACGGGTACAGAAGGTGAAACAGGGCTCTGCTCTAAAGAGCTTACAATCTATTAATGCTGCAGAATATGTTGATAATAATAAAAAGGGCCAACCCCAGTGAGCATCTGCTGAATGGCCCTATATAAAGCATATTTTAATGATTAAGATTTCTTAAAAGCCACCGTGCTGTTTTACCTAGACATTACATAGGGCCAGCTCTGGCCCTTCATGCAAAGAAATTTGCATCGGATGTCCCTTTATAATGCATTAGTGAATTCTGCAAACTCACAGTTTAGTGAATAAGCCCCTCTCTCTTCTTGCACGGCTTTAGGCATGGGAATTAAATTTTCTCCGTTTGTCTTGTGTTGGGAAATGTCGATGAATCTGAATGGCATTATTTAATTAGCACGCCTGTGGAGCACGAGGAAACACAGGCTAATTTGTTTTCCATGTCTGACTTACAAAGATTAATAGGTCTGCTTACGAAGTCAAATTACAGATAAGAGTTGACGTTGTTTTACCATGCGTGCGATATAATATATACCGGTTACAGGGTGCTTTCTAATTCCTGAGCATTAAAAATGTGGGAGAAGCGGCTCCAGATGCCTTTTATACATTTCTTCATCAACACAATATATTGAAAACCAAATAACTAGACTGAAGAGCTAACTCTTCTTTTTGTTTGGGGGGAGGGGGCTAAAGTAACGGTCACCATATGTATCATTATATATTTTTACAGTATATGAATAGCACCTTAAATCCTAGAAACCAGGAACGCTAAATGTGTCGTTTCTCTGCTACAAAGTACCAGTTATCTTCAGATCAGACGGTAACCTTCACAATATATTGCAATATATCGTGACAGCTGGTTGGTGGGGTCAACAAAGAGCTTTTTTATCGGCTGACACCAGCAAACGATACCGGCACTGTCACAAAACCTGGTCAGCTCAACGGCCAAAAGCTCTCCTCGTCCTTCCCCTGGTCCTCTCAGTAGACTGTGGTGTCTAAGATCCCGTGTTATAAATCCTCTAAGTGTTGTCTTCTTCCCCCAGGAATGATCCAGGCGCTTGGGGGATTTTTCACCTACTTTGTGATCCTGGCAGAAAACGGCTTCTTGCCCTCCCGTCTGCTTGGGATTCGTTTGGACTGGGATGACCGATCGACCAATGATGTGGAAGACAGCTACGGCCAGGAATGGGTAAATAGTAAATCACATCGCATTCTCTGTACATAAAAACTCAAAAATTCCTTAAAAATCTAAGGTTCAAACGGAATGAGACGTATCAGACAATCTAAGGATGGAATTCTATCACCGGTATGGTTTTGATGTTGACTTTCACCGCACCCCTGCATAGTGAACCTGGTCGGTCCGTCTCTTCCAGCCAGGGTTACGTCTGACTCTTCTTTTCCAGACCTACGAGCAGCGCAAGGTGGTGGAGTTCACCTGTCACACCGCTTTCTTCGCCAGTATTGTGGTCGTGCAGTGGGCAGATCTGATCATCTGTAAAACCAGGCGCAACTCAGTCTTCCAGCAAGGGATGAAGTAAGAGACGGGCGTTAGGAGATGAGGGTCCGATGGTACCAGGAAGGGACGGGAAGAATCATTTCTCTGGTTTCCTGTTAGTAACGTTTATTTCCTCTCTCTATTTGTCTAGGAATCGAATTTTGATTTTTGGCCTTTTAGAAGAGACAGCTCTGGCGGCATTCCTCTCATACTGCCCTGGAATGGACGTGGCCCTTAGAATGTATCCTCTTAAGTAAGTACATGAATACAAAATTGGCAACTATATTAATCATTTAACTAGTAGAGGTGTAATGGCAGACCTTGTCCCAAGGAGCTTACAGTCTAGCGGTATAATGGCAGACCTCTGTCCCCAAGGAGCTTACAGTCTAGCAGGTATAAGCAGTCTAGGATAATGACAGACCCTGTTCCAAGGAGCTTACAGTCTAGCGGTATAATGGGAGACCCTGTCCTAAGGAGCTCACAATCTAGCGGTATAATGGTAGACCCTGTACTAAGGAACTTACAGGCTATGGATATTTGCACCATAGCCACCCCGCTTTAATTTGAGAAATACAAACCAGTAAGTCGCCATTTGTTTATAGCGGGGAAGGTGACAGTCCATTTGGAACCACCAGATGGCGCCACCACCCGTTTATTTAAGCACCGCATCCAATTTCTGATACTGTATCGTTTCGATGAAAGTTCTTCGTTGGTTATTGTAACGCGGGATAGCCGAGTAACACCCGGTTCTCACCCACATTGTCTTGTCTTCCCCGCAGAGTCACCTGGTGGTTCTGCGCCTTCCCCTACAGTCTGCTAATCTTCTTGTACGATGAAGTGAGGAAGCTGATCTTACGTCGTGATCCTGGGGGTAAGGGAGCCAAGCAAAAACGGCAACGCACACGTCAGAGGCTAAGAAAGTGGCAATTAATTAACAGGATTCAGATCCAAATAAGAGGAAATCCCTTTCTTCTAAAGATGCAGCTATCACAAGCTATTTATCCATTAGCCTAGGTGGCCTTTTATCAGCAATCCATCCATAATGAACATTTTGGTTGAGGGTCCTCCGAAATAATCTCCTGACCTCTGCTTTCTCGATGTCAAATATGTTTAGGTGGACAATTTGGTTCCTCAGAAATAATGGGAATTCTTCTGTTTTTTTCAGGTTGGGTGGAGAAGGAGTCCTACTACTGAGACGTCCGCAAAGGAGGATCCTCAAGTTGCAGTAATGTTGGTTTTGGGATCCCCGACAGGCTTTATATTTTTAGGGGAGGTTTGAACAATACAGAGATAGATAACGACCCCTTAATAAGACAACAACCTATTAATAAGACAACCAACCTATTAATAAGACACAAAGTCCCATTGTACGCCGCTGCCTAATATGATGGCGCTATATAAGACAATAACAATAAAAACACAACTGACTCCCCGTAAAGTACCCCTCCCAAGACCCCCAAACCCTATCAAAGGATTGTGGGAGATCTAATATGTCTAACACCCCAAGTGAATCCAGGAAACTCCATACACTATAGAGTCCATAGCCAGGAAATAAGAGAAAAAAAAACAACATTTCCACATTTAAGCTAATCTAATACAAATTTCATATTTTTTTTAAATCCAACACAAACAAATTGGGTATCTTAGTGATTACCGAGACGTCAGGGCTGCAGCTCCATGGAACTACAGACGGAATATCAGAATAATAATACTGGCGGTAAACTGTAAAACCGTCTATCAATACTCTGTGAATCTCTGTGTTATTGGCAATATCCGCAGTAATAATTATAACTTCTACGGGGAACGATTGATACAAAGTCCCACATCACCCTATGTTACCTTAAGCATGCGATCCTGTGTATACTACGGCTAAACACTTTTAATACATGTTTTAACCAAAATCACCTGCTGATATTGGCGCTTTTGTGTCGTCGGTTATAGAGTAACGTGGAATAAGGCAGGGGGGTCCTGCTCGTAACTATGGGGTTATGATGTAGTCGTCCGGTTACCTGGGCTTTTGGAAGCTGAACGCCGAGATCACAACTGACCGCGAGAATGGTTATTCACTAAAGTGATTTCATCCTTAAGGCAAACTCAGACGGACCAGTCGCAGACCACCCTTCAAGCAATGGGGGGCCAGATTTTCACTATATGCCCCCCCAATCGACAAGTGAGCAGCATAAAAATCGGAGAGGAACACACTTCATTGTGCACCTTCATAGCAAGCTTGGTGTCCACTCCCACAGGGAGATAGTGGACGCCATACTGGGAACAAACATACTGGGAATGGGCAGAGATCACTGGTCCATAAGCCAAGCTTCCATCACAACGGAAAGTTCCTGCTGATTGATCCAATAATTGTTAAATACTGCCCAAAAAATCAGGTACTCGATGAGACCTGCTGTGTCTGCCCGCATCACCGCTATGACATCATTATAGAAGTTTGGTTTTTTTTGATGACTATGCTCACGGTGGAACGAGACCTTTTTAAGAGATGCGTGAAATATACCAAGGAGCAATTAACAGAGAGTCTGTAGGTCCTTAATCTGAAGACCTGTCCCCGGTCTATTAATACACCGAACAAGTCGGCAGCTGAGATATTTAGCACTCCCTGAAATAAGGTATGAGGGCTTTTGGCTGTGGATAAAGTGTGCCTCATACCGAGCGTATCATTACACCCCTCATGCATGCCAGTTTGTCAGATCCCTGCAGATCTGTGACCTTTCGTGATCCAGCTGGATCAAACCATGGTTGGGAAGCCGCTTCTTCATGGTGAGATTCCTCCCAAACAATACATTTATTAAGCTCTCTGGCGTGTTATCCACAGCAGACAGTCAGGCCACTTTATCCCTCCGCTTCAGGTTCTATGACAATAACCTATCAGTGCTGGCATTTGTGTCACATGACCATTAAGCACTCCCTGAAAAATGATGAATGAGGCAAAATGTGAGATAATTAAACAAGTGTTTTTGGGAAAGGTAGGGGCATTAAGCATTACTAGGAACGCTGCGTTTAGCTATACAAGTGTGTTAACCCCTAAAGGACAATGGGCGGTCCCTAAACCCATTGAAAACAATGCATTTTGTATGGGCTTTGTCATTAAGGGGTTAAATTCCGCAAAAGTTACACTGGTTAACTGTGCTTTATTAAATCCAGCCGCCATCTGATTATCATTTGGATTTGTACAACCTAGGCCACAAAGAGGGGGTTATCGGCCTTTACAAAATACAAGAATTATTACTTTGTGGTGTCAAAGGTAGATTCAGAATGGAGAAATTCCGGATCTTATAAAGAGGTTTGTGAACTTAAAGTCCCTTCAGACAAAGTGGTGTCCTGGGTTCTCTCCCTTTAACAGGATTAGAAGGCAGACAGACAACCATTATCAGACTGGTTTAGCAATCACCGCTTCCAGTCTTTTTCTTGTTTTTTTTATACCCTTTTGATAAATTAGGTTTTCTGCGCGGCCCATTTAATAAACTCATGAAGCCAGTGAGCTTGTTGATAATGGAGTGAGAAACCTCCAATCGTCCATTATACAGCGAAATTACTCTCACGACGTGAGGCTCACTCCAGGCTCCTGAGATCAATTTCACTCGGTAGCGTGTCTATGAAATGCGTCTTGTTTATCACAGTAATTCTGCAGGCTGTTCCAACGCTGGGAATTGTGCTTAATGGACTAAACCCATTATTTAACCAATTTACTATCAGAAATCAGTTCCAACACAGTGTTTCCAAACAGTGGCCTTCAAGAAGAATGTACTGAAGAAGACAGAGGCTCGTCGGCAGTCCGTTGACCACGTTCTCATTTAGGGACAGACATTCTGTGAGATGTTTAATGAAAACTGATGGCGAAAGACCAGCTTCTATGTATATTTTTGAATGTTCCTTCATTGTAGTTGGAGTCAAGTAATTAAGTAAAGGTTGGTAGCCGGAGCTTCGAAGATCAATGGTGGGTCCAGGCCTTTTAGAGGTCCGGAATTATGAAAAAAGTCATTACGCATCAATCTGTAACGGAAGCGGTGGATTGCATGAGACACGTTAAACATGTATTCTCTATCCTCCGATGGAGGCGTCTGATTAACCTGGTTATATGGTGGCAAAGTCTATAAGTTGGGTCTGGTGCTCATCCTTTTTTGTTCAGATCCTTACGCTGCGTGCAGTTTCCTATCGAAGAGCCAGTCTGCGACAGACTAAAATGTATGAATATGGGTCATTCAAGCCAAGTCTCACGAAGTAAAAAGGAGTCATGGGGGGCTCTGCCACGTGTCACCATAATGTTGCCCTTCATGATGTCAAACATGGTGCCCCAGGCAAGAAGAACAGGATTATGGGAAGGATAATATAGAGCAATGAGCACTAATAGATCCTGCCCACCCCTAGATACCCAGATGCCTCATCCCCCATATGAGGGTAAAAAATAAAATGTTAGAAAACCTAACTTTCTGGTGTTAAAGGCTGTGATAAAACAAAGTTGGAATTCTTGTATGGACCGATCATGCCTTATTTTTAGGGTTGTGATTTTTTTTTTTTACAATCAGCCCCAAATGTTAATCATGGTAAGAGAATACAAGTTGGGAGTTTTAAAAATAAAGCCTTTGGGCTCAGCAGAAAGAGCTGGAATTCTGTCGGGAGCCGTCAGCCCGAAAACATCTCACACTTTTTAAAATAACAGCAGCTGTTACGCCAAAACTGCATGTATGATTCTAATTACACGGCAATAGGCAGCGGCGGGTGACGGATCAGGCCCCCGAGAGAGGTGCCTGGACACGGGGCGTACAAAGGGGCTTTTAAATCCGCAACGGTTCCTCTGCATGCGTTGGGAAGCCCTGAATGCTGTTAGCTGACAGCTGTAATTAAAAGGGAATGAGATGCATCTCGGATGGTGTCGCATCGCTTTAACGGACACTAACGGGTTAATGTAAGCGAAGAGAAGAACGCATGGATCACGTAGGCTGAGAGTCCGAGACTTGGCTGCAGCGGGGAGAACCCTGCGCGTTTCCCATTGTTATCCTTTCATTTATAGACATCGACCGGTTTTATTGTGTCACCCATTCTTACTAATGAAATCTCCTGGTTATTTTAGGTCCCACCATGGTCCTTTATTATGAGTTATGGTGACATTAATAAACCATCTTCCCTAATGCTTAATAATAATAATAATAATTATATGCTGCCTATAAATATTTGATCATTCTCTTCCCGATGACCTCATAAGTGCCCTCCGATATATATCAGTAGGTTGGAATTTTTCTGCATTCCCTGTTAGATAAACGTATTTGCTGGTAATTTCCCCCAGCGGTATTCACTCAGTATACTTATTCTAAGCCTTTTCCATTCTGCCACCTCCAAGGTGATGAATTCGCATGGGTAAAAAGAGACCGCGCAGGTTTGGGAGGCACCCCCGGCCTCTGCAGCCTCATAATACCAGCGCTGGACTTTGCAGCTGGGAGTCAGTTCCAGGTCTCCAGAAGTCTTCAGTCATCAGCAACTTCCAAGCTGTCATCGTAACAGGGAGACAGAAAGATACAGCTGCGCCGGGCCGCATCCAGCATTCTCCCCGGCTTCGGAGGTCTATGAGGGGGGCTATGCATTTACACAAGCACCACGGCTGTGTTTATAGACCCCATATAGACCCCATATAGACCCCACGGTCCACGTATAGATAAGGACAAGCTCCTTGGTTATGTATAGAAGCGCACAATGCTGGGGAATTCCTTTAACACATAGCTCATCACCTATTACCAAGCATGACATTTATTATTATGTTTTTTATAGCTTTGCACAATTTCCCAGATATTGCCGTTTTTTGGCATTTCTGAACGTGTGACGCCGGATCTCTTGACTGCACACTTCCAGAAAGCTTCCAGCAAGCCTGCGATACACAGTGTCGCTAAAATAAGCCATGTAGTGATTCTGCCGTTAGTGGTCAGAGAAACGCGTTGCGTCCACGTTCTAACCCGAAGCATCTAACGGTCAGCAGCCCGCGGCTCCAGGAAAAGCTCTTCCAGTTACTGCGGAAATGGCTCCAGTTCCAGGAACTCCAAGTAATTCAGTACGATGCGCCGTTTCCAAGGATTCCCGCGTAGCTCTTAGTGAGGGGCAGGCCTTCTCCGTGCCTCAAACCCCTGTTTTTTTTAGGCGCTCAGAATGTTTGCTGGGTAAACGGGTATTAGAGGGTTCTAGATCCATAAAAGCCCTCTCCAAACCCCAAGTGCCAGGTCAAGACGGGGAGCAGTAATGGTGCGTACGTTCTACGCGCTGGATGCATGAAGCAGTTCTATACACAGCCAACATTACTTTTGTGTGCAGTCGGCAGATGGTCGGTGAGGTCACAAAGTTACGTAAAAGTCTAGGTAAAGAGCCCCCCAAGCCTTGTGCCATAAAATAAAAGTGCCCGTCTTTACACAACTTAACGGGTTACAGTGTGTATAAGGTAAAGTTCTTCCATATTCGAAGGCCGCGGGTATCGTGAATTCCTCCGGCTGGCTGGCTCTCCGAGCTGCCAGTCTCCGTTAATCAGGAAAGAGACGGCTGACTCGGTCACATCTCCATCGCTGACTCGCAGAAAACCCAAAATAGTCCTTAAGAGCAGGAAGGGAGGCTGCCATGAAGCGGGGTGACGGATTGCATTACAGCTCGGGGACTTAAACCACCCTGTGCAAAAATAGCAGCGCTGTTTACCGGGAGCCTTACAGAAAGCATCTAACGCATACAGCCATTATCAGTACCGGCTTCTACAGGGTTTTGGGTTCAAAATTAAACAATTGAAGAAAAACTAAAAAAAAAGAATTCTGAATTAAAATGGCGGAGCGTCGTGGGAGCTGAAGATCCCCGTCTGGGGACATTTGGTGTTATCTATTCTGTTGGCCTACGCAGCAGAAGGGGTCAGATAGAGCCTGGGAAATAATCTTCAGTGCCAGCGCGGACGCGATCGCCCGCCATTATTACAAATACCCAGAAAGGTACCAAGAAACTATTAGCAACATGCAAACATTTCCTGATCTTATTATACTTATCGTATTTGTTTTTGCCCTCGGGTCCACTTTAAGGAGCTTTAAACCCATCTTCTTGACCTTTTTCCAGGGTTGCTGGTGACGGGCCATATAGGTTCCAGATTAACATAGAAACCTAGAACCTGTTGGGGGATCAGCCCATTCCATCCGTCTAGTCTGCCCGCTTCTCCTGCTGTAAAGAACCTTAATCAGTCTTAGACTCAGGGGCCAATCCCAGCTACGATGGCGGACAATGTAAGGTCTCAACTCTAGACCCCGCCATGACACCCACTTCCGTAGTCTTCCCAATGTGTCGGGGACATAATGCTAATAACATATGCTACAAATTAAAAGACGGTGCAAGGAACGAGTTAATCTCTCTGTGGCTGCTGACGCCTTCAGTCCATTCCAAGCCTTCAATAATTTACACGGCTATAAATATTCCCAGCTCGATATTTAACAAACTCTTTGGAAATATTTTCACAGAACGCGTCTTACGCACACATCATTTTAACAAAGAGGTTTAATAAAATCTGACGCGAGAGGCAGTGCTTCTACACATAAAAGATTCAACGGAGGAAAAGCCCAAAGCGTTATCCGGGGACGTTAAGGCGGCATTGTAGAGGGACTGATTATCGTGAACACAGGCCAAATGGCTGTGGCGGGGGGTCCAGCAGCTACCTTATCATTAGCGGTATGTAATTCCAACACGAGTGAATGGCTGCCCCCACGCCTGGCACAGCTGCCCTCCGCACGGTGACATCGAGATGGTTTAATCAGTAAAGATACGCGGTTTGATGAGCAGGAACGGTCTTAAGGTTGTATTAAATCGTGAAAGATTTGTGCCTCTTTTGGGTGGTCTCATGAATGGAAGGCCAAAGGATTCCGGAGGGGGCAGATGCCGGGTTTCAGCACCCACAGGGGTCCACAGCTTTGCCCCGCATTGCCCGCTGTTCACTACAGGAAGAGGGCAGAGTCCTCGAGCACACATTAAAAGGCTGATAAGGAACATGGATTCTGTTATACAGCTGCCGGCTACCCACGGCTCCATTAGCATTAAAAACATGGCCGCTACAATCCTGTAAACATTCATTTATAGGGCTGTTTAAAATGATTGGGAGTCGGAGGCGTGCAGAATAAACTAAAAAGTCGAGTTGTAAATTTGGCCAAATGAGGCTGGATTTTAACAGTTGGTCTCGGATCTTAGAAACGGATCGGATCTCCCTGACTCAGGGGGTTGAATTTAGGGCATCGGGATTACCACATGACCTCATCTATTTCAATTTCAGACAATCCCACCCAGGAACGTTTGTGGGGTATGAGGGGATCACAGGGCTCTACAGCCCCAACACATGGTCCATATAGCTTGACATGAAATGCAACCCTCTTCTCGTCTCCAGCTGACGCAAGTAGAACGTCTAGAAGGCTTTTGCTGAGCTGGCGAGATGTCAACAGAGACGCAAAATCAGAAATATCAGCAGCAAAGCCACAAGGGTCCACGACATGGAGTACGGCATTCGAAAAATGGTCCATCACCCGCTCCGACGGCGCATGTTCCAGTGCATGGCGAGTCCACATCACATCCACCCATGCTCATGGAAGGAGATCTGTTGGAAAACCATCATTTCCACTCACAAGCTCATGAAACCCTGCCAGATCTGTCATACCCTACCATTTTATTGTCTATCTTAAGGTTTATTTGCCTAAAAATGAAAACAGGAACTTTGAAGAAGCTCCTGGTTCTATGGCAACAACCAATGAGCTCCCACTTTAGAGTCAAATGACAATTACAAACTCCCAGAAATTGTGAACGAGGTCGGAATTTGATCTGATTAACGAATAAACTTCCAACGTCCCGGACGTTCTAAGGCAGAATTGAGTTGATCAATGTTCCTATAATCCCTGCCCCGTTCTGTGGGTGCGTATGATCGGTAGCACAGGGTGCCACGTCGGTCCCAGCCGAGGTGGCCCGTTACCGAGGTGGCCCGCGTGTCCTCGCACTTGACAGGGTAACACAAGCTGCGTGCCGAGCTTTTTAAGTGTCACCCACGCAGCACTTTCACCAGGTCTCTCCACTCCTTCTCAAATCTTTCCCTGCTCCTCTCCATCAATCTCTAATTACCCACCATCCGCACAAGCCCGACGTATTTTTAGCTCTCGCACGCCGGCCGTCTCCCTTCTTAATATGGCGATAAGGGGGGGAAAAATCTGTATTTCAGCAAAAGTGCTGAGAGTAATTATAATACAGAGAGTCAAAAGTACCCCTCTGTTTAACCCGTTCAATGCTGAAAGTTGGCAGCCGCGCCAAAGGACTTAATCTATATTAGAGGAAGGCGATTTCTCTCTCTAAACGCGATTGAAATATCCCAGGCTTGAATAGTCTGCGTTCATAAGGATTCAGATATTCATTGATTTTCAAAATTACGCTTGAATGTCTTCTAAAAATAACCCACTCCGGCTCTACCACCTCTGCTGGGCTTCAGCTGCATGTTTGAGATGTTTCAATCCTGTACATCTGCCAGTGGTTTTGGTAACTTGCCAAAATTCCTCCTCCTCTTGTTCCACTGGGAAATAATGGTTTGTCTTCTGGCCCAGCAGATTGCAAGCTCTTGTGTCAGCCTCTAAGATATGGGCCACGTATTCTTGCACATGATGTTCTCATGGGTAGAAGCCTGAGATATTCGGAATACAACCACCTGTATTCAAGGAGGAGTTTGATTTGTAATAAAGCATTGAGAATGTAGAATCTGAAGGGGGCAGCTCCATACCCTGAGACTATGTGGCTCTTAGAATCTATCCATTCACCTGGAGGTCTTGAGATTGAGTAAAACTCTACAAATCCTGATCATTACCCATGGCTACTTACCCATGGTACTATAATACCTATAATCCAGGGATCATGACATTTCAGCCCATCCACCATTCATCCACTACATGCAGGACGGTCACTCGTTCCACGTGGTGTATTAACAGCGGGAGAGCATTGACTACAAGTCCCACAATCCTCTACAGAGCTCCGGGCAGGCACTCCTGACCACACAAGGCTGTTTCATATACAAATTTAAACCGTTTACATTCAATGCTCCACCTGAAACATTTCTAGAATATAAACCTGTTATTATAACTGCGTATAATCCATCACAGGTGCCCAGAACACGTCTCACGTGTGTAAAAGGTTCACGTGCTTTAGACAAAGGGCGGTGGATCCTGGGAACAGCTACCCAGCAACGGTGGCAGAATGTAGGTCAATTTCTGGTTATTTAGGAATATTCCCAATGGGAAGAGAACCGGCTGGAGTAGTGCACGGTCTGTGGGTTTCATTCCACCCATACGCACGTTAATATCATAAGAAATGTCAAAGTTACCAACAAAGGTGACGTTCCACCTACTTTCTTGCACAGTTTTATAACTAAATTCAGCATCGGAAGAATCATTTTTTGTACCGTTGAATGCTCAAACCCTTCCTGGAAATAACTCTTTATACTTTTTTTCAGGGAACGATGAATTGTCATGTGACAACAAAGCCAGCACTGATAGGCCGTTGCCTATCGGTTTCAGAAAAGTTTCAGTGTTGTCTTAAATGTTAAGGAGGCAGCAATTGTTGTTTAGTCTAAGTGGCACGGCACCTTTAATCGGCCAGGTAAGAGACCGTTGTGTATTGGTGCGGATTCGCCATCAGTGACAGCGGTCGCCCCGTGTACAGCCTGCTTCTGCTGTGTCTGGTAATAGGAGAAACAGTTACTGCCAAGTATATTAGTCAAACGATCTCATATAGACATATATAGACAGGGAATGGAGGGTGGGGGGTGCGAGTGACGAATGCCCCGGGTGCCAGACTGTCAGAAGGAGATGGTCCTCCCCCCCGATGACCTCCTCCTATCCAGTCCCTTCATCTTCTTTTATGGCCTGGGTGTCAGATTTTCCCCTTGCTTTTCAGTTTCTGCACATTGGGAAGGTGACCAGCACTCTTCCCCAGACTCTCGCCCCCATCTCAGTCTGCTCAGGGAGCCGTCCCCCACCGATCCCAAGCAAAACAAAGGGGGCTTCGTCCCTACTGCAGCAAGGGACCTGCTTCTTAACCCAGCCAACTGCCATTACCTAGAGGGGCGGGGAAGGGAATCTTGGTTTTATCCTCCCACCCCTGTGGACTTTACTTTAAATTGGACCTGGGAAAGGGGACCTGAATCCGTGAGTTGTTGACTTGGAAGGTGCGAGAGGATGAAGGGGCCGTGGCTGGTCTTGGCAGCTCTGTGCCTCGCCCTGGCGGGTCTGGGTGCCCGGGCGGAGGACGGACTCGATTTCCCAGAGTATGACGGGGAGGACAGGGTGATCAACATCAACTTGAAGAACTACAAGGCCGCTCTGAAGAAGTACGAGGTGTTGGCCTTGCTGTACCATGAGCCCATTGAGGACGATAAGGCTTCCCAGAGACAGTTTGAGATGGAGGAGCTTATTTTGGAGGTACAAAGTGAATGTATACTAATGGCTGTCTTAACCCCTCTCTATAAACATGTACTTACACGCTACAAGCAGTGGACGACTAACCTGTCCCAACATAACCCAGTCCTCCAATGTCTAGATAAGTAGGTATGTTGGAGGTTGCAGTGTCTTTCGGTGTTCGAATCTCAGCCATTACTCTATATAGTCGGTCGATTTCAAGGTACTTCACCTTACGATGGAGGGAAGACAAATGGCGGGTGTCCAGCTGTTGTTGAAATACCCCCATCCTGATCTAACTTTAGACCACGGGCCAAGGTGGAGTTCAACAGCGGCTAAAGATCCACCATGGAGGCCACCTCGTCCGGGTTTAAGAGCGTTCTGAGCGTAATAATTACAAAGCTTCATGAGTGGTTTTACTTATTTACTGTGATTGTTCTTATCAGAAGTCTTAAGAAGAAGCACATATCTTATTTTATGATAATATTTAGTTATGAAAGCTGGAGTTGGTCCACCGAAAGGTATCAAGACTTGCCGGACAATGTTTTGTTTGTTTGCTCTCTCCTACAGCCTTTACTAAACTAAACAATAAGTTCATGAGAAATTCTGGGCAATTTGCCTTAATGTTAAAACGAGTGGCCTAAAGTTACTATGTATCAACAGGTATTAATCGCCTCCGACATTGCTCTATTCACTTGTCATAAAACATTGTGACGGGCAAAATGGAGACTAATTGCTCCGGCCAGTGGTGTCCTAATGACTCTTAATTCATGCTAATTAATCAGAATACATACATGATGTCTCTAAAATGTAATTTACAGACACCGGGAAGAAGAAATGTGTTAATGGAGTCCATTGTGTTTAAAAGCAAAATAACAGAATGGTACGGGGTCAGCATGTTACCTGGCGGGGGTGGGGAGGTATTAAAATCGATTAATAGAGAGGGGGGGTAACTTGGGGTACCGGGGTGTATGTGGCTGGAACGGGTTGGATCCATTTAAAGTTTGAAAGGTTCTCTTTAAATAATAAGATGATGTTTAAGATGGGGAAGAAGCTTGAAATACACAGACTTCAGGGCTACTGTAAAAACAAATCTGCCCTTTAGGATGTGTTTGCTTGTAACACGCGCCCCCACCTTTAAAAACAAGGCCTAGTAAACCTGCTTCATCACTGGTGAGCGAGAGATTCTATGCTATAGCTCGCTCACCTGTGCTGAAGCAGGACACAGTCAAGCGGCAGTCTGTGAAGGGATAATAAGATCCGAGGCACATCTCTCGTACCTTTATAAGGTTTTGTGTAGAGCTGAGTTGGGTGTCCGCTGACTCCAGGAAAAGAATCCCCCCCCCTCTATGCAGCGGAGGCCGGTCCCTGTGGCCAATAAAGGCCCGTAGCAGATGAAGCGAGGCTGGAATGGGAGCTGGCTGGAATATTGTCCCCCTCCTTAGGTTACAGGGTGAAATGCGCATTCAGGGGAAATAGACCCCAGCGGACGCCTGCTCCAGATGGCCTACGGTCTGGAAAACCGAGCTCGGGAGGCTTAGGAAGAGGCTGACCTCGCCTGACACCGAACGCGCTGCCCCTTCCAAGAATCAAAAATAGTGCCTGTATAAAGCTTCTGCCTGGCACCCCGTGCGGGGCAACTCTCTGCGTTACACGGTGACATTGACACCTCTCACAATGGTTCTGGATGAAAGGCGCACGCCATGATTAAATGCAGCTCAAAGACTTTAGGAAACTTTTACTGTGCTGCAATGGCAACAAGGCCCTTTCCCTGTGTCACATGACTACCAGTTAACCATAAAGAGATGCCTTAAAAATGTTAAAAAACAAAACTGTTACATTGGCACATTTAAAGGGGCAGAACAGCTATGGCTGGAGGCCGGAGAAGACAAACGGTCTGATAGGTCTGTTCCCCTTTACAGGCTGTTAGCAACAGCTGCCGTGCCGTCTCACGCGAGAGAACGAGGCGTCACGAGAGGCAGGCGGGAGAGCGGCATCAAAATGTTTCTGCGTTAGCGATAAAAACAAGTTTCCATTTTCTTATGCAAATTGGCCAAATGTTATTGTTGGCACAGCAGTAAGCGGAGGTTATAGCTCCCAGCTCTCCCAGGTTTCCAGAGCTAGTCCCTACTTACTGGTACATAAAGATATAAAGATA
Source organism: Spea multiplicata (assembly GCA_009364415.1). Taxonomy (NCBI): domain Eukaryota; kingdom Metazoa; phylum Chordata; class Amphibia; order Anura; family Pelobatidae; genus Spea; species Spea multiplicata. The sequence continues at coordinate 35,633,389 of VKOC01000008.1, forward strand.
TATATATACAAATTCTGAGAGGTCTGTATTTTGTGAACCACAGCTCTCACAATCCTCAGCAACATAAAAACCTACAATGCATCAAAATGTGTATATTTAGCGTGGACATTTCTGGCCGGGCTGGGCTGGTGACGCGTTTCTCTGCTGTTAACTGCACTGAAAACATCCCTTTTCTCTCTCCCTCTCCTTTCTTTCTGTCTCCTTCTTCTCTTTTTTCCTAGTTAGCAGCCCAAGTCCTGGAGGATAAAGGAGTGGGATTTGGTTTGGTCGATTCGGAGAAAGATACGGCCGTAGCCAAAAAACTGGGTAAGTTAAGAGTCAATTACGCACCTATCACTGCCTGCTTTTCTGTCACGTGACAATTAAGCGGTCCCGGCAAACCTATGAACGAGGCAAATTCTAACATAAAAGGGAACGTTCATTGTTTTTTTTGTGTTCTAATGACCATCCAGCTGCTCGCTTTATCTCCATGCGCATACAACGTAAGCAGAGAGTCAGCCGCACTTTACAGCTGTTTACTCCTTAGATAATAATGCTTTTTTTACGTCTTGGGGGAACCCAGAAGAGAAATATGCAAAAAAAATGTTCTTAAGGGTTAGTATGGAAAGTGTTGAGAAGTAGAAGAGGGATCTCCCTGCTTATGGCAGCTACATTATATATATTATTATTATATTATATATATACAGCAGCTATAACGTTGTGGATTACTGTACACATTACAGTACAAATAACTGCCTGGTTTCACCACAAGGGGGCAGTCTGGTCCCATGCGATCCGTGACACAGCAGCAGGAATTAGGTTTGTGTCGTCGGCAGAGGGTTTTTGTGCATCAGATAAATAGACAAAGCTTTTCATTTGGAGTGGGGGGCATCATATTCTCCCGTCTCCTTGTAGGAATGAAATAGTTGTAGTGTATATAAATCTCACTTAGAAATATTTTGAATGTATATCGGCTTTTTATCTAAATTAATACAATGTAATCATTACCTTTCCTACGTTAACTTCTCAAACCAATCTGAGAGGATGCAGCACAAGGCTCCTCGGGGGCAGGGTCCAGCACAAGGCTCCTCGGGGGCAGCGCAAGGCTCCTCGGGGGCAGGGTCCAGCGCAAGGCTCCTCGGGGGCAGGGTGCAGCGCAAGGCTCCTCGGGGGGCAGGATGCTGCATAAGGCTCCTCAGAGGCACAGTGTAGCAAAGGGCTCTCCAGAGGTAGGATTCAGGCCAAGGCTCTGCTGGGGCAGGATTGAATACAAAACTTTTAAGGGGTAGGATCCAGTACACGGCTCTGCAGAACCAAGATTCAGGACAAGGCTCTACTGGGATTAGAGGCACAGGTCTGAGGGGGAAGGAAGTAGTTCAGGGGTCTGCAGGAAAAGGATGGCAGACAAGGCTCTCTAGGGGTCGGACACGGTGCTAGGTGACCCCTGTGTAATTACTCTTAGGCCTGTATGCTTTGGGGCTCAGGATCCTGAACGATATACAATGATCTATGTAATTGTTTGTATGGTGGAGACAATAGATGCACACAGAGTAATGGCTGCTGATTACTCACACAGGTGCGTCACAAGCGCACGCCACAACACAAGGGATCAATTGGCCCCTCAGTAATTACCTGTCACCCAGAAAAGTCCCCTCCCCATTTTAGCGTTAAATTTTAACGCTTACCTGTACAAGTCTTTCCATTTAACAGAATTCCCTAATCCCAGGGGTTTTGGGCTTCTGTAACTCACACACCTGCTACGGTGTAAGGAGGCCCGGCAGCCGCTGGGATGATCCTTCTGTTGACTTGGGTGATGTTTGTATCGCCACTCGCCAACCAGCAAAGGTTTCTATAGGCAGCCTGTTCTAGTGTGAAAGGGGTTAAACTCTTAGAATGAGGGGCAGGGGTGTGTGTTGGGGGGGTAGGGTATGGGCTACAAAATTGATTTTTTTTTTGTTGTTTTGCCCCAAATCTACATTTTGGCTCATAGCTACGACGACGCGGCAGCAGGGTTTAATATATCTTTCCATAAACAATCCCACGTGGGGACCAGGTAACTGACATTAAAGCCTTGGACCAATTAACGTTAAAAAGAGAAACAAGCGGTTACCATAGAGACATCTATTCCGCTAACACCGGGTGTGGGGGGGGGAGACGGGGCTTTGAAGAAGAACATAATGTTTTGCAGGGAGGAGGGAGGAGGGAGAGGGGCCAAACAGATAACGGCGCATCGACTTTACAAACCAAAATGTATCTTCATAAATCGCCGGACCGCTGTAATTCTCCGCAAGTTTAGCTGGTCACGGAAATTAAAGTCCACTCAACTGACCGTGTCGGCGGCCACAATACCCATACGAGTCCAGAGCTGGGGTTATTAATATTCTGATCTAATGTTCTAAAAGCGTTCCTGTGGAACACTGACAGGCCCATTCCTTTGGTTGCCATGGCGATAAGGTCACTTGTCAAACTTTGCACTAGAACTGCCGTTTCCAAGTAAGGCCGAGGTCACAAATGGCGCCCAAAGTTGGACGGACGTTTTAGGTAGGGAGCGGAGGTCTAAAGGAAGTTGGAACGAGTGAGGATGCTTTTTCTAAAACGCGAGCAGGGCTCCCCAATCCGGCCCAAAACGTTTCACGTGAAAAATAGCAAACAATTTAACATTATTGTCGTACGCCTACAAGATATAGCAGTGCCTTGAAGTTACTAATTAAAGTGATCTAACGAGAGTACCTGAGTCTACCGGTCTTTATACGTCTCACAAACCTTCTTCAGAGTTTAAAGCCCCCCGTGAGACAAGCCGTATGGACACACACTCCGCAAAGTGCTTGCTAACCATAAGTACGTGTCAATCGCACGCAGACATCCCTGAACCCGCCTCACCGGGGAAGAGCCGGCGGGAGGAGGGGGTTTTCAGAAAACATTTTAAATCGTCATGGAAACTGTCCTTAGATGTAGAATCCCAGCGAATAAGCAGATTCCGCTATAAGACTAGGCTCTGATTTATAGCGGGTAACAAGCTAACTCACCCCCTTTTGTAATCTCCGTGGCTGGAACGTACCCATTCTTCAAGACACAGACAACCATTAAAGTACCTGACTTGTCTAAGGGGGGGGTCTTAAATAGAACAAAAAACACCTTTTCATAGGAAATCCAAATGTTCAGCTGCAGCCTAAAACCATTTCCACCATATTTCAGGTAGACATAATTGAAAAAGAAATACCCGCAGGCTGGGTGGGTGACTGGCGGCACACCGGGGGCTTATTTGCCATAAAATCAGGGAGAAGTTTCCAGGAAGAGTGGAGGTCCAGCCCCGCGCAGTGTTTTCTGGGAATATAGGAAGCGCAAGGAGGCTGGAAACGATTCTCGTGGGTGTTGTGGATGACGTATCCGCACCACGATGACAAAATATATAATAATAACAACAAGGCGTATTCTATTAGAGATACAGCGCTCACGACATGCTAGAGACAGCTGGAAACAAATAGGGAGAGACGGACTAGGGTTCTAAAGAGGGACTATCCCTCCTAAACTGAGGCACTTGGCAGGTTTGAAGAGAAAGGCAATTTGTAGAAAACCCAAAACTGACAAGTATTTTTTCCTAATAATGGCTATGATTTGGTAAGATTTGGTGAAACTTAGTGAGCTGCACATCATCCTCCGTGCCAGGAGTCCGGCGGTGTTGCTCGGAAATGCACCAAAAGTAAATAGAATGTAAGCTCCTCAGCTCACACCATCTTTTCATTCACTTTGTGTTACTTTATCCGGGCTCTGCACAGTACCGAGCCATCTTCCACTCCTCATACCGTTACCGATAGATTCTTCACTGGCCGCCCCGCAGAGGTCCTGATTGTATAGGATAGGGAGTCTTTCCGTATGGTATTGATGACTGATTATACCCCCCGGGGGGACGTTACCGTCACCGCATAATAAAGTTGGAGTTTTCCCACATGTGTCTAGTCGGAAAACCTGCCATTATTTCTCCCAGTCAGACTGAATCTCCGCTTCTCATTATCATAATTAAGAGGCGTCGGAATTAACCCTGCGTTAACCTCCTGGCGGTGAGCTGGAGGGTTGTCGCTCTGAACGGAAAGGCACCGAGGAGTCATTAACACGGCCAACCCTAACAGTCTCTTGGCTTGTCGTCTTTCTTAGATGTGTCAGGTGCACCGGTCCGCCTGTCACTAGCGCGTGAAAATGTCTTGTTAGTGGAGAGTTTTTGACACTTTCTTCTACGCTGACATTTTAAAACGTACATGCTTGGTGACCTTCACTTTGTTAGGTTTGCCGTTTCCAACATTCTCGAGTCCTTGTGTTTTACCTATTTTGTATCATACGCTGGGTAGAATTAATTTAACCTTTCAATAAAAAAAAAAGTAGGTATTATTGGATTAAACATTGCATCTTCCGCAGTTCTTTTTACAAAAGTTGAAGGGCAGCTAAGTGTCTTTTGTGCTTCGTTGGCCAGATGGAGAAGGTCCTTGTTGGAGATCTCGCTTTCCTTATTGACTCAGAAACCATAGAGAGGACTCTTAAGTCTAAAAAGTCACCAGGAAACTCTATGATCCCTACCATGATCTTTTCTGCCGGGAGTCATGGGAGCAGAAGCACGGAGTAGAGTTTAGCTGTTCACCTGCAGCACGACTAATGAGAAGGTAGACTCGTAAAATAAGAGCTGTTTAAGAATTAGAAGAACATTTGCATTATTTGATATTTCATGCTGGATAATTCTTTTTTTTTATTTTTGCCTAAACTTATATTATTTTTAAATATTCATTGGGTAGAGACGTCCGTGTTTCTGCATCCGTTATCCCTAACCAGGTGTCTGTCACTTTTCTCCTTCTCCAACACCCATCCTTCCTTCCTCGGCCTCCCTTCGCAGGCTCGGGGAAGTTGGATTTCCTTTGGTGAAGTCTTTTCATGCAATACGTTATTGTTAAACGTCCAAAGGTTATCGGTAATCTGAATTAGAGCAACCTGATGGTAAAATGAGCCTGAGAATTAGTGGGATTGTGGTCATCCTCCGCTAGACCATGGCTTGTCAATGCAATTCTCTAATCTCTTCCTCGAGTCTGCATGTGCACAGGTGGCTGTCTCGGACCGATCCACCTGTGCTCATGTAAGGAAATAGAGGCTTCTGCACTGTTGGAAGGGATTCTTGAGAGACACAAAGCTTTTTTCTCTATGTTCTGGTGAATTGTGGTGAATTGTGGCTCAAACGTCACGTCTCATGTGATCCAGTGGTACACGGGAAAGATGGTAAGTATGGAAGAGCGTAATTTCCCTAATAACATGTCTAGTGGAGCCATCGCTCCTTCTGCGAAGCCGTGTTGTTCCAATATAGAATCTAGACGGATTTAACAAACAGGCTGGACGTTCAGCATCATTTCCCTCCGAGAGATCATCTGTACGCCCAGGTATATGATTTTAACGCAGGAAAAACACGTTCTCGTGGCGAGATTTTATCTTCACGTGTGCACCTGCTTGACAGAGAAAATATTTCCCGAGACAGCGTGTAATTAAAGATGGATGGGAGGTGTGTGGCACCTGATAAACACGGTGGCGGTGGGGAGCGGGAGACTCATTAAGTGTGGAGGCAAATAGGATGCATAACGAGTCTGACTTAAAAACACCCAAAAAGTTTGGGTGAAATACTTCACCCCACCCCGAAAGAGAATTCAACAAAATAACATAGATGGTACACTGACTCATATTATAAAAAATAAGCTTTATGGGGTTGGGGCCAAACTCCATTCCCTCCGTTCCAGATTATAAAGCATTGCCCCCCAACCAGTTGTTATACCTGTAGGCTATTCCATGTAAGCACTACACTATCATAGAAATACAAACTCTCTTCCAAAAGGTCAAGCTCTTAACTGCCCCCTTTCAACCATAAAAGAACCCGAGTAATATCTCTGGCAGTTGATTTGTTCGAAGTCTGCGCTTAGGTAGCTTAATTTGTCCATAAAGGGTACTAAACACCTCAAATTTGGCTTTTCTCCCGTATTGACTTCTAAATTCCTGCCGGCAGATTGCAAAGAGATTTTATTTACCCCAAATAAAAACTCCCCATCTGATCAAATATTTCACTCCGTGCGAAGTCCCAGCAGAGCTGCCGGCAGATGTCCTGGGGATGGAAAGCGCCCAGCTGGCAGCAATTTGCCAACAAGCTTGCAATGTTTAGGACATTGTCAAGTTAAGGGGTGTGCTGGACCCCAAGAGCTTGCAATTACTAGCATCTGAACATAGAGAGACTTTTGATACATGCACAAAACCACATTTTATGTGCACAGAAAGATCAAGATGCGCACGTTATCAATATGGAGATGTTGGAATATAGAATTTTTTTTCCATTATTTCATTTTAATAAAAAAACCCAGAAAGTTGAAGTATCTACACGAAACGGATTTTGTTTAAGTTGGTAGTTTTTTTTTCTTTTTATGTAAATTTTGTAAACATCCCCAATTTGGGGCAGACTCAAAAAATGTATAATTATATTTTTATTCACCACTTAAAGAATTTATCTTTTTTTTCCGCCAAGCTAATTAAAGAATGACAGCGTTATAATTATGTTATTTAGTTCTAGGTAATTCTGAGTCTATAATGAGACACAGACCGCGGATTTCATACTAGTCTACTACGTGAAAGTTTGCTATACGTTCTGCGGCGTCGCATCAAATAAACCCCAGCTACCGGCAGCATTTGTATTTCATTATAATGCGATGCCGCAAAGGCCGTATTACCATACAACGCGAATGTAAAGCCGCTAGATTCCCACCGATTGTAAGTGGACCTGTCACCGATGAGTTCCATCAGGAATACATTCCTCTATGTAAACTACCTACATCTTTTTATTTTCCAATCAGTATAATGGTTGTAAAGATAAATGTTGGGGAGAACATGATGTTCATGACGTGGGGGGGGGGGGGCTGTGTCCTGGAGGACCGTCTCCACTCTATCACTTCTTCATCCAAGGGCTGCGTCCACCAAAAAGGATGCTAAGTCTTTGTAAGGGTAGAAAAGCTTTGCAAGTAAAACTAATTGAGCTGAACCCTGGGAGGGGATTCCAAGTCATTGGATTCCAAAGTGTCCATGATGCTCAAACTTGAGGCTCATCCCCTCCTCCAACCAGTTTTACTTATGCCCCATGAAGCGTGGGGGTCTCCTGTAGTCATACATGTAATCTGATGAAGTTAGCCCTAAATTTCAGCAATGATGAATTACGTAAATGGAGGGTTGGCAGGTTATTTTCTATGATTTTCACAAACTGGATAAAAGAGTTGATTCAAGCTTTTCTCCCCATTCTGTCATATCCTTCAGGAATAGACGAAGTAGACAGCATTTATGTTTTCAAGGATGACGAGGTGATCGAATACGATGGCGAATTCTCTGCTGACACGTTGGTGGAATTCCTGCTGGATGTAAGTCAGAGCTCCCATAAATAATACCACAGATGTAGAATGATGAAGGATTAATTAATGAGGGACACTGGGGGGGCAACAGGCAATTTAAACCTCGAGAGAGAGATATATGACCAACAAAGCAGACACGCTGAAGAGCTGGAACTCGTCAGTGACAAATTGTCTAATCTGAGACCTAAGCCATGAAATATATATGCGTTTGGGAGGCTGAGGAGATATTAGATGAGGGTAGATCGTGAAGATGGTATTCTGAGGAGAATTTTAAGAGAGGGTAGACTACAGGAGGTATCATACGTAGGTGAGGTAGATATTAGTGAGGTAGAATCTAAGGAGGTATCTGAGGAGATATTAGATGCGTGTAGATCTATTAACGAGGAGGTACGTGAGAGAGATTGAGTGAATCTAAGGAGGGTATCTGAGGCGATCATTAGATGAGTGTAGCTCTAAGGAGGTATCTGAGCGAGATTAATAGAATGAGGGTAGATCTAAGGAGGTAGCTGAAGGAGATATTAGATGAGGGTTAGATCTAACAGGAGGTATCTGAGGAGATATTAGATAGGGTAGATCTAAGGCAGGTAGCTGAGGAAATATAGATTGAGGGTGATCACAGGAGGTAATCTGAGGAAACACATCTTAGAATGAGGGTAATCTAGGAGGTAGCTGAGGAGATTTAGATGAGGGTAGATCTAAGGAGGTATCTGAGGAGATATTAGATGAGGGTAGATCTACAGAGAGGTAGCTGAGGAGATATTAGATGAGGGTAGATCTCAAGGAGGTCAGCTGAGAGATATTAGATAGTGTAGATTCTAAGGAGGTATCTGAGGAGATATTAATGAGTGTACTCTAAGGAGGTTTCTGAGGAGATTTGATGAGGGTAATTCTAAGGAGGTAGCTGGGAGATATTAGATGAAGGGTAGATCTAAGGAGTATCTGAGGAGATTTAAGTGAGGGTAGATCATAAGGAGGTAAATCTGAGGAGATATCAGATGAGGGTAGATCTAGGAGGTATCTGAGAGAGATATTGAGATGAGTGTAGATCTAAGAAGGTATCGAGGAGATATTAGATGAGTGTAGATCTAAGGAGGTATCTGAGGAGAATTTAGATGAGTGGTAGCTCTAAGGAGGCTATCCTGAGGAGATAATAGATGATGGGTAGATCTAAGAGGTAGCTGGAGGAGGATATTAGATGAGGGTAGATCTAAGGAGGTATCTGAGGAGAATCATAGATGAGGTCGATCTACGAGGTAGCTGAGGAGATTATTAGATGCGGGTAGATCTAAGGAGGTATCTGAGGAGACATTAGATGGGGTAGATCTAAGGAGGTAGCTGAGGAGATATTAGATGAAGGGTAGATCAAGGAGGTTATCTGAGGGAGATAATTAGATGAGGCGTAGAATCTAGGAGGTAAGCTGAGGAGATATTAGATGAGCGTAGATCTAAGGAGGTATGCTGAGGAGATATTAGATGAGGTAGATCTAAGGACGATCTTGAGGAGACCATTAGATGACGGTAGATCTAAGGAGGTAGCTGAGGAAGATATTTAGATGAGGTAGATCTAAGGAGGTAGCTGAGGGAGATATTGATGAGGGTAGATCTAAGGAGGTATCTGGGAAGACTAGATGAGGGTAGATCTAAGGAGGTAGCTGCGAGATATTAGATGAGGGTAGATCTGAGGAGGTAGCTGAGGAGAATATTAGATGAGGGTAGAATCTAGGAGGTAATCTGAGAATATTGATGAGGGTAGATCTAGGAGGTAGACTGAAGGAGATATTAGAGAGGGTAAGATCTTAGGAGGTGCTGAGCGAGAATATTAGATGAGGGTAGATCTATAGGAGTATCTGAGGAGATTTTAGATGAGGGTAGATCTAAGGCGGTATCTGAGGAGATATTAGATAAGGGTAGATCTAAGGAGGCAGCTGAGGAGATATTAGATGAGGAGATTGTAGATGAGGGTAGGTCAGACAAATCAGGGAATGTGAGCCGGAGAAGGAGCCCACAAGCGGGATAAGGAGAAGCGGCAGGGGAAAGTGAAGACAATGGTCTTTCTGCATACAGAATATCAGGGTAGGATCCATCTGTGATCTCGCACATCCTCTATAACAATTAATATTACTCCTGCCGACGGATCTCACTCACATACAAGCAGGCAGACAGCAAATCCAGCCAGTGTTTACAGAATTAAATCCCCACTGACCCCAATTACACCTTCCGAACCCAGCGAAAGCCGGGAGTTATCGCAAAGCAATCACTACAATGAACCAAATCCCTTTTCACAGGGAAGACACGTGTTTTTTTCCATTTCGGAAACGCACTCTGACCCAAATAGGATATTAATGCAGAAATTCAACAATTACATGCCCAAAAGACACTGGAGACGCACGATCGTGTTGTCCATTTTACCAAAAGATTAGAAAGAGCTGCTATGGCAACACATTCTTTCAACTAATCAATGGCCTCTCGTTTTGTCAGGTGACTATTAGAATGAATCTTGACCTGGCAATAAAAATAATAATAAAGGTTATTCGTTGGGTCACCTGTAGTGGACGTCACGTAGACTCAAGTGCAATTCTTTCTTTTAGGTTCTTGAAGATCCAGTTGAGTTCATCGATGGAAGCCATGAACTTGCTGCCTTTGAGAATATTGAAGATGAGCCCAAACTCATTGGATATTTCAAGAACGAAGAGTCAGAACGTGAGTACGAGGGGTAAACCCAACGGGGATGATGACTTCGAAGGTCCAAGTGATAACTTTGGCCAATTTTAATGATAACATGGATCTCTCAACTTTAAAAATTACATAAATCAGTCGGGCATTCGTGGTGTTGAAATGGCTGCTAGAATTTATTATCATAATAAACATTTATTGGTTTAAAATGGATGTAATATGGGAATGAAACACAACCAGCTCTGACGTGGGCTCAGTGGGCTGAAGTGTGAACTTTTGGAAGTGCTGAGAGAGGACTTTCAATCCGAAGAGGAATTTCCGTGTCTCTGAAATGCAGTGTGCAGGGGATAAAGTCAGCTTACAGTGTACGGCTCGGTAGATCCCCATAGAAAAGCGTTCTGAGCCACCGATATGGAGCGTGATCAGGGAGCCGCATGTACTGTAGAGACACTTTAATAGAAACATCCAGTTTGCCGGCACTTTGGCCCCATTCAGCCCCCCGTCGAGTCTGTCCCTGTTTTCCTGCTGCAAAGACCCAAACCTTCATCAGTCGTTGGTCTTGTCTTAGATTCGGGAGCCATATGCCTATGCCATACATGTTTGATACCCTCACTGGATTAGCCTCTACCAGCACTGCCGGGAGACTGTTTCACTTATCTAGTGTGGCTACATCAGGTGGAACATGGGGGAACGTGATAAGTATACCTTCATAAAGTAAATGAATGGAAGCTGTATGAACTCATATGGTTTTAGCTAAAATATTGTGGTTGGACTGCGGGACAATGAAAAGGTTAATGGACAGGCCCACTGACAATAACGTGAAAGGGGGAATTAGGCGAATTTACACAGTCAGCAGTGTGACTGTCACGGCTTCATTCGACCAGACGCGGAATGACACGCAGAGGTTTATAAACAGGCCAGAAAGCATGTTGGGAAGCACAAGCCTGCAGACATCAGCAGAACCCAGCCATGGCCGACCTCCAGCTTCTTTGGACTACATTTCCCACAATTCTTGGCCAAACATCGGTTAGCAAAGTCAATCCCACAAAACCAAAATGACCAATAATAAACTGATTATCATTTATGAGGGTCCTACCCTAGTTTCACCTTCATTAGAGCCAAGACGGCCCTGCATAAATAGGTGATCTATGATGCACTGTTTAGTGAATCAAGTCCTCCAAGTCCTGCCAATAGGACACCGCTGTACAGCGTGCTTGTCTTGCTATAATTTTCTTTACAAAAGCATGATTTGAAAGCCTCCGTAATGGCTAAAAGCCCCGAGCATCTCTTGTATTAGCTGCAACAAGAGTCTAATTTGGCAAAAAGGAATAGCTTTTTTTGTAAATAATGATAAAAATAATTGGCAAAGCTTGGATCCATTTAAGAACACGCTGTGTTTTAGGAGCCTGTAGTACTATCGTTAGTTTGCTAGGACTCTTGGCAACAGGACCGATGACAAATGGTCTCCCCACCTCTCCAAAGGAGGAGAAGGCTTTCGGAATCAAGAGAGTGGGTGCTGCTGAAAAAGAGGATCATGGGAATTAGCTAATTTGCATAGTTCCAAACTCCTTCCAGGGACAGGGTATATTCGCTATGAAGATAAATTACTTTTTATGGGAGCCCAAAAAGCAGCGACTTCCGAACCCCGAGAAAGAAACCGGTCAGAACATTTTATGAAAGCAGGCGTCCCACGCGGTCAGCAGGAATGTTGGGAGGTCTTGAAAGGGCAGTCATTTTTTTGGCTCCTAAGAAGAATGATTAAGCTCTATTAAGAGTAAGGACTGGACAAATGATCCTTTAAGTGGGAAATCCCCTCTACTTAGCTGTCAACACTTAACGTCCTCCGACGTCAGTGCAGGGACCAAAAGTTTCCAAAAAGTGCTGTCAGTTTACAGCGAGGAACCATCAGACCAGGATGGGCATAGCCCATGAAATAAAAAAGTCCCATGTGGAGTGGGCCCCTGTCCACACCATGTAGACCACCGTTATGATTCACTCAATGTCCTGACGCGGGTAATGCAATAATACGTAAGGGAAGACTGATGCCGCTCACGGCCCTGTTAATAATGCAGGAGCCATAATGCAGAGCTGACAAACCTCGGCACCAGAGCGCGTTGCTGGCCCCTTCCAATCGGTGCTAGAAGCCTGCTATATAAAACATACAGAGAAATACATAAATGGACGAGGCCTCTTTAAAGAGGAACTTACATCACTTGAGCTTACAAACATCAATTGAGCTTCCTAGTATGGTAAACATAGAAACCCTAGCTGATCTGTCATTGTCAGGACCTTAATGAAAACAACGCAAGAACCTTTAATAGGCATTTTCAGCTTGTAAGGCAACAGCCAATGAGTTCCTGCCTACGTGTCACAAGGGAATGAAGTGTCCCCTACAAAAAATTCTAAATGAAACAAAATCTGTTATAATTAAAGAACGATTTCCACAGAGAATTGTTGCTAAATGGGTAAACTGTTATTTCAGATTGGGAACGGCGTTTCGATGTATATTTTGAAGACACATCTGTTTGGCCACAATACCTAGTTTTACGGAAATGTTTTACTTCCGAGGCCTGCATGCCACCTATCAGACTGTAAGCTCTACAGGCAAAGCGGTGTATTACAGGTTGTATTATCAGACCGGGGGGGACCAGGTGTTCTCTTTAATGGAGAACATTGTTGTCCTTTGTGGCCTATTTTGAAACCACCTGGTCACCTTGCTGTACGATTACATGCCAACCGCATTAACTCACCATACGTTTGTTTTCCAGACTACAAGGCTTTTGAAGATGCGGCTGAGGAATTCCACCCTTACATCCCATTCTTTGCCACTTTTGACAGCAAGGTAAGTGCATGCGCCACACTTGGACTTAAAGAGACCCTCCGCTTCACATTATGCATGACTAAAACGTAGGAGGGCAAGGAGTGCCTCGACATTAGGAGTTATGCATAAAAAAGTAATGATTGTGGGAAGTTTTATAACGTTTGCATGGTAAATGACGATAGGATGCAGACATATCAATAGCTCAATGAGCCTTGGAATCTTTTTTCCGCCGTACTTTTTTTTTGACACTTTTGGTGAGCCAGCCTCACCGTGCCCTACTTGTTCTGTCTCTTCTAGGTTGCCAAGAAGTTGACTCTCAAACTGAACGAGATTGACTATTATGAGCCCTTCCATGATGAACCAGTCACCATTCCCAACAAGCCCAACAGCGAGAAGGAGATTGTGGACTTTCTGCATCTGCACAAGAGGTGAGAGCATCTGCAATGAGCTAGTCAAAGCGGGGCCACCAAAACACATAGAATAGTGGCTTCTCCATAAGAGGTCCATCACAGTCCTGATGATTAGGCATATTGTCTAAGCGTCTTTAGATTGCAACTTAGTTTCCACCTGGAAAAAACATGGATGGGCTTAATGAGCACACTTGAAAATATTTATCTTAATAACTCAGTTTCACCATTTTGTGTGTTTTCCCCCCCTCACGTGGCTGCCACTTTAACCTTTTAGTGCCAATGCTCTGGTATCACCTTGGACATTCTAGAACCTGAAGGGTTCGTTACGGTTGGCAATACTTGATCCGGCCAGCCTTGTCTGGTTGATGATCATAGGTTTTTGTATACAACACGTTGTAGAGATCTGGTTAACATGTAGACCTTCAGCTACAGCTATCACAGCGGTTATCCGATCACATGCTGCGTACGAGTTGCGGTTCACAATCAATTGTGTACATATTCGATAAATCGAGAGAGTTAGGGAGATCCAAACTGGGGCAAACCCAGTGGATCAGATAAGCTTTCCACGTGGTGGACCTGCCAATGAATCTTGCACGGACCTTGAGTTCCAAGGTTCTGAAGGATCAATCCATATCTAGCCGTAAAGCTTTTAAAGTAGTATAAAAAGACTTTCTGCGCATGTCCCGACTATTTCTCTTTTCCGTAAGAGGTTCATGGGCATGAAGAAATGGTATAGGTTGGTGGGGAAAGATGGCCATGAGAATCTCCCCAGAAGGTTCAAAATAAATACAAACATGTTGGATTCCACCTTAAGAATAAGCAGCCATACTATCCAGGCCATTTATTGAGATTACGATCTCTCTCGCCTTTGGATCTTGAAGGTGAAGTCCTTGGGATGCAGGGGAGGACATCGGATGACTGGGAAAGTTTCTGGTCTAACCAAGGCATTCCAGAAATCATGTCTGGAAAACCTTCCTTCCGCATCCCAAACTCACGGGCGTTGAAGGCTTAATTTCCACATGCAGGCCACAGAGTCGAAAACCAAGCACGACGTGATGTTTTTTTGTGTAGCAGCAGCAGAAACGCGTTCTCCGACTTCTAAGCAGTTTTCTCTATTTCAGTAACAATAGAATCTCTCCCTCCGGGAGGCGGTTGCCCTGTTATTTTGTCATTAGTTCACGGTTTGAGTTATTTTCATGCCGAGCAGTTCGCTTTTTTTGATTCAATGAGCTTGAAGTTGTGCCGAATGCATCTTCTTAGACGCTTTAACCCGAGGACTTATATACCGGATCAGTACAAACTGCAAATTCAAGTAATTAGCGTCTGACATGTTATCTATGTTTAATTCTACAGTTCCGTACACTAAATATACCTATAGAAATGGTGTTTAGGGTAATAAGCCATACTTTGGGGTAATTATATACATATATGTACAAAATAACATCACCTGTGTGTGAAATGCCCCTGACAATAAGCTTGTTTATTATGCCTGCCATTTTTCTTCAAGGGGTTAAAGATCTGAGCGCAGAAGGCTCCTTGCGTCTTGTTTTTGAGCGTAGAAGATGAAAGCCTGGCTTCTTAGACACACTTTAAATATTGGCAGTTCAGAGACTTCAGTTGCTATGACAGCGAGGCCTTTAAACCGCTCGTAGAGCAAATAACATTATTATTGTGTTTTTCCCCCTTTAATAATGCTTTTTTGCACGCTTTTTCCGTGCGAGAGGCTCTCAGCGCCGAGACGCTTGCCATAATGCACCCGATGCCTTCCAGCTCACGTAGGTTACACAAATGGGGGGTTATAACGCGTTTAACCCTTTAATCGTCTCCATTGTATCCTCTTACTTAAAGGGACAGTCATGTTAGCAGAATTCACTACTGTATTCACTGTGACTGGCGCATGTTCACTAATGTCCACGTGTGGTCGGGTTAAGCGGTGAATCAAAGTTCTTTCCGCTGAGGGTTTCAGAATGGGAGCCCATAAGACAGGCATGCCTGGGCACTCATTGGTCTTGACACGGAGTCTCTGGGCACGGCTTCCCTTGGTGTCTGGGCCACTTTCTGCTTTCATCGCAGAGGAGTGTCATGTGACCACACCTGCTCCCTGCCCCTCCAGCTAGTCCTGCCCCCGATCATAACAAACCCCGCCCCAGAAGAAGCAGAATATTTCCGTCTCCTTTTCTTCAGCCTCTTTTTTTGATTAGTGCAGAATACATTTAGTTTCAAAGTTTACCCCCATGGAAGTTTACTCCATGCCACCAATCACCAACTTAACAGGGGCAGAGATACCAAAATGGGGAGGAATAATCATCTAGATGCCGAGAATAGGAAGACTGCTGCTTCCTTGGTGTATAAATAAACCGGGTTTATAACACTTACAGGGTTAATTAGGGTATAGAACTAGAAAATTTGGGGAAAGTTGCAGCTTTAATTTATAGCAAAATGGAGACTTTACGTAGTATATATTATGTTTGTATCACTAAACACACACACTTACGTTAATGTAAAATATATTTAAAGTTTCTTAAAATTCTGCATTATGAAGCTTTCTTCAAAAAAAATGTAATAATAAAAAAAAATGAAGGACTCTAAAAGACCAGTTCTTTTCCGTGGATATTGGATAAATGCGGGAACATTATGCTTCGCAGTATTATCAGACGTCATTCCAAATTATCTGGGCCGGAGCTGTCATTTCAGCTCTGACCCAGTTTTTATTCAAAGGTTTTAATAAACAGGCTTCTAATAGGGGCTTTAAAATGGAGCTTTTTCAGAGCAACCACGGGATGAGGGAACGTAATTATCTTTATTATCATCCTTATTATGCCGCTGTGGGTAATATTATAGGGTCTCGGATGGTCACATTAAAGCCACGCAACAAACTGTGTAACAATGACGTTCTTAACACACCGTACACAAGTGACCAAGTTCATTTTGTGTTGAGCCAAGAGACCCATCTAAGGTAGACTTTTTAATAAAGAAGAATAATGAGGTTTATTTCCCCTGTTTGATTTATAAAGCCGTTTCCTGCTGTTTCTATACACATTATCGGGGCTTTTAAGGATGTAGAACCCTGTGATACCCTCAAACATTCTGAGCGCCAAGAAAACAGGGGCATCAGGGGAGGAAAAAGGGGTATCAGGCATTTGGGAGAGAGACTGGCGAGACTAAACAGGTGCACTTAGGAGGTATAGGATCTGTTGAACTTTTTTTAAGATACATTAACAACCTCTACTTATACTACTGTATGAAAATGGCAGCTTTGCCCATTCATTGCATAGAGGTGGTTTCCCTGTGGATTTACTTTTCCAATTCCTTTCTGTAGGCCAACTCTGAGGAAGCTTCATCCAGACAGCATGTATGAGACCTGGGTAAGTAAATCTGTCTGTCTTTCTCAGAGAACAAATGCTTCTTGCAATAGACATTTATTCCACTACCAATAAACGACAAAGGAGATGGCCGGGATAGTTCATAAAAGAGATGAGTAATTAGGCAGAAGCAGTACATAGACACGCAGCAGCACACGCTGATACACGTCACACTCACCGATGGTATCAAGCTTTGTATTAATCTATACAATGTCCTCAAACTGAATGCACTACTATTATTATTATTATTCACTATATATTCAATAAATTCAGCCCCGCCAACATTATGGAGAACCTACTATTCCTCCCCTGCTCCACTCATGCCCACTGTGATGATGCGCAGAACCTGGTTCACTTATAGGCAAATACCGCATAAGTGCAGCAATACACCCTAGGCTCTAGATGCCCCTAGTGGCTAGAGGTGGAAATGCAGAAAAATAGCTGGTCCTAGTAAGTCCTTTGCCAGCCTGAGCCAATCAGAATGGATTCTCCTAGGCTATTGCCGCTACACGCCATAATTATTTGTTACCTGAACAGACCCGTGTCTGGCGTGTAGCGTTATATTAACAGCACAAACACATTGTGCCTCCTCTTTAAAAGTGGGAACAGTAGGTCTATGATGAGCCGTAGGGGACCAATGCAGGCGTGATTAGAAACCCAGGGGCGATGGGAGAGCAATATTCTCAGCTTCGGGTTTCCCAGGCAACGCGATGCTCGATCCAGGAACGAGATGAGCCATGTTGACGCATCTGAGAAGTCCCATGGAGCAGTAATGACAGATTGGAAAGACAGATCCAGGCAGATTAATAATGTGCACAGCGAGTTACTTAAAGCATCCTCACCGTCCACTACTTACAACCTTTCCACGAGAGGTTTAGACAATAATTATCAGGTTTCCTGCCTCGGACGTCTCATTGGTAATTACTTAAACACCGGCCCATCTAGTGAAGAACATTTAATGTCAAATACTACGTGTTCTTAGGTTCTTGGATTCTTACGGGAATACCTCCGCTGACTCAGGCGAGACTGACGCTGAAGGTACCGCAGGGGGATGAGTAGAGACACGATTTGGGCAAGAACTTCAAAATTACTTATAAAATCTAATTGTCCGAACTTTGTTTTCCCAATGTCATTTAAGGTGCATATTTAATGCACCCAGCCACTTCTGAGTCCTGCACTGGTTGTAAAGCAAGGCCCAATAATTTAACACCATCACTGAGAAAGAAGTTGGGGGGATCTTGTGTATTATCTATCTGTAAAAACAGATGCTGCGAGTACCAATGTGTGATTAAAAATATCATACAAACGATTTTTTGACTCATCAGACATATCGTTTCAGTGCTATGGGGGCTTGGGGTCCAAAGATTTTCACAATGTGTGTCCTGTTAACAGGAAGACGACCTGAATGGAATCCACATCGTGGCATTCGCAGAAGAAGACGACCCTGGTAATTATTATTATTTTTCTGGGATGAATGGCCTTTCTTGCTAAATGTTCCATTTGAGTATCAAGTATCACCGCTAGGCTGTAGAACCATTTTTAGAGAACTTCAAAGTCCTCTTTACCCCAAGTACCCCCAATAAAACATAAGACCTGCATATTTGGGCTGTGGGTTAGCGGTCCGACGCCTCAGGTTCCTCGTATGAGCACCGGCAGCCTATGACGATTGTATAGAGCGCTTATAGCGTCCGAACACAAAGCCACTTCTCAAAGTTCTTTCCAACATTCCAATAGCTAACGAGGAGTCATCAGCAGAGCCGGTCGTGGGAACTTTGAGTGTGAAAGGCTTTGGTTAAGAAATACGTTTAATTGAAGAAAAGATTGCGTAGGTGATAGGTACATCGATGCCTCGCTAGTATTTTAGAGTTTAAAAGGAGGATGAAGTGATCACCATGAAAAATTCCATGTAGATCTCAAAACCCCAGCACAGAAATCCCTCTCTACTACTGAAATAAATATATATATATCTATAGTCTCGGCATTGCTGATTCTAGAACGGCAATAATCTGTAAAGCAGATACACAGCTTGGCCATGTACTCCATAAAGAAACTGGCTTACAATATTCACTTTGGAGGTATTAACCGAACCACTCTCTTTATACAGATGGTTATGAGTTCCTTGAAATCCTCAAAGAAGTTGCAGAAGACAACACAGATAACCCAGATCTCAGCATTATTTGGATTGACCCAGAAGATTTCCCACTGGTAAGAGCCGCCGGTCACCGTATGTTAAGAATCAAAACACAGAGTTGCATTTAGTAAATACAATAACTATGTAGCTTTGAATGGGTGCATTGGCCTTAGGCTTAGGTAAAACAACTTCTAACACCATTGTGGCCAGTTTTGATAAAGGGTCCTAAATGTCACGGCTTTGGAATCCGGTTTATGTTTATACCAAAGTACATGTTGAGCCTTAAGCATCAAGATTAAATTGTGAGATGAACAATCATGGGAGTCCATATGAAACTTCAATCTTTGTTGCTTATAGGAGGTTGACGGAATAATTCATCTTTCTCGTTGTTGTTTGTTTCTTCTAGTTGATTCCATACTGGGAGGAGAAGTTTGGCATTGACCTCTCCCGGCCTCATATTGGTATAGTGAACGTTACCGATGTAAGTAAACCACGACAATAAGTATTCCACAAAGCCCTGTATAAGTCACATATTGTGTTGGGACAGAAGAGGGTGCGGTATGGCGAATAACGAGGGTAACGAGGGACATTTCGATATGGCTGCAACAAATGGTAGCTGGCTGAGCCTGATAATTGGCCTTGCCTTACTGGAAAGCGACATCAGAATGGGCTAATGTGAGGTAGACATGGCAGCTGTCAACTGACAACTCTAACAATGACATACCCCGCGATAGTCATGGCTGCTCCGTAATGAGTGCGCTGGCGGATGTGTCTACCTTCTACCGAGTGTGACTTCATCTTAATGCTAATTTCTGGTCTTCAGAATCCCTTAAATATGTCTTTACTGTAGATCTATTTTAAAGTGCTAGTAAGAAGCCAAAGTTATTTCTCCAATGCCCCCAAGAAAGCAGCCTTTACAGGGAGCTCTGTCCGTATCTGGTCTCCGCTGATGATGTTCATGGCCCATTAGGTGTCAGTAGTACAGCTCCAGAAAGCAAGGTCTATTTCAGTAGGGTGACTTCTAGGATCCAGTCATCCCTCACCACCCAATAGACTGCATGTCACCCTCCATGAAGTTGGCCAAACTATTCCGTCTTCTTCGCGGTGGAATTCACCATTACTTTTGCGGTCCCTTTTCTTTTGTATAGTTACCAAGCCTCTCAAATTCCCATCTTCGCCTCCTCGTGCTTTTGTACTAACCTTTTACGTTTTTTGTACCCGGTAACTTGTCTCCTTTTCTGCACATTTCCTCATTCACGCCCTCTTAAAAAGCACATCGGCTGGCCTCCTGGCTTTACACCATACAGAAAAGAGCCCCGATAAAAGCATTTTCACAGTTTTGTTTTTGTCCTGCATGCTTTTTACCATTTTCCATTTGTTCTGGTTCCTTTTATCCCCATCCACTGCTGGCTCATTTAATCGGGATCTAATTACTTCTTTTCCCTGCAATGTTCTGTGCTGGTATAATGCGGTGTGACACGGCGGCTCGCCACATCTTCTTATATTTGAAGAGCTCACTGCTGTATAAGTTCGCTATAAAACAATTTCACCTACTGGTTTCTTTATGGCCCTTTTTCCAATTTAGAGAAGAAAATGTTTAAATAAAAGGCACCGTTGTGTATAGTAAGGCTAGGCACACTGAAAAGTTACAATTCTTAACGCTCCCTTTCAACAGATTAAAAAAACAATCGGTATAAAAACTTCAAATTCTACATCTGCAGATACCTGTAGATTTAGTCCACAGAAAATAACCCAAGGGAACAATAGGAGGTACCTAAAATCACTCAAGGTCTTATACCTACAAAGACCACACACATTGGAAAGGTCGGGTGCTAATATCCCAAAGAAAAACCAAGACGCCAAAGAAAATATAACAGCTATAAGAGTGGTTTTTGACTTGGCGTTTTGGAAGCTTCTTAAAAAGGTTTGACAAACTGATGCAATTGATATCTTTCTTCACAGGCTGACAGCGTCTGGATGGACATGGATGATGAGGAGGATCTGCCCTCAGTGGACGAGTTAGAAGACTGGATTGAAGATGTTTTGGAAGGAGATATCAACACAGAAGATGATGATGACGACGATGATGACGATGATGATGATGACGACGACGATGATGACGATGATGATGATGACGACGACGACGATGATGACGATGATGATGATGATGACTAGAGAGTCATTAATTAAGTCGTTAGCATCTAACTAGTTTGTATCCGCGTATTCATACGTCACAAATCTGACTTCAGCAACAATGTATTTTTATATGAATTCTCAAACGTTAACCACTCTGTCACTGACCCCAAAAAGTAACTAAGTAAGACTAAGAGATTAAGAAGGATCCTTAAAAATATAGAAGCTTTCTAGAGTCTAAATTAGTATGGAAAAGGGTGAGCACCTAAACAAGATTCAACAATTCAATTCCCAATTAATTAAACCTTTTCCTGGGCCAAACCATGACTCTCCATCTCACTTATTCAATATATATAACCTTCAAACTGTCAAAATAGGATAACTAAACCAAAGGCCCAGAGGAACAACAAGCCCAAGGCTCATCAAAATAGTTTAATAACATCTTCCATTTACAGGTTAATTGGTACATAGTGCTAACATGTTTCCATATGGTCCTCTCCAAGAGTTATCTCCATGCTCTAGCTGTGGTCAGCTCCTGGCTACACTTGGAGTTATCTCCAAGTTCTAACTCCTGGCTATGGCTGAAGTTATCTCCAAATTCTAGCTCCTCTGGGCCTCCTGGCTATGGCTGGAGTTATCTCCAAGTTCTAGCTCCTGGTCAAGGATGGCGTTATCTCTGATTTCTAGCTCCTGACTAAGACTGGAGGTATCTCCAAGTTCTAGCTCCTGGCTACAGCTGGAGTTATCTCCAAGTTCTTGCTGACATGGATTCCTTGGTTTAGTTCCATAAGTAAACCAATGTTTAGACCCTCCAGACAAGGCCTACCTACAGTGAATGTTTGCAGCATTTCACCTTTACAAAGCAACATCGTGAAGTCTGTACGAATTTTAACATTTTTAAATGCTTGTCCACTCCCAATTGTACAAATGTCATTTATTTATTTTTGGGCTGTTTACCCCATGCCGAGGCACATAAGTCGAACATCACTCACAAGGTCTTAAATGGATTCATTGCTGTGAAGCTTGTTGGAGATGGGAAAAAAAACCAACATTGATTATTCCAGATTTGGAAGCCAAACACGATACAAAGAAAAATTCTAACATCCAAAAAAGCCTACGTGTGTTTCTTTTCCTCGTTGTGTTCTTTACAGGCAAGGCATTCATTTGTATGAATTAGTAATTAATATATATATAATATATTTAATGGAGTTATTGTCCACAAATTGCTTTGCCAAACCACCCCAAACGTTTAAAGCACCAGGGTCCAAAACCAAATTTAAATGGGGGGGGGGGTCAGAACATTTTACAAGAATGTGATTAACCTCAAGCAGTCATTAATATGTTTGCTTGTGTCCTACACTCACCATGATTTATGGTTAATGTTTGCGCGCGTTGGAGGAGGTGATATGCAATACCAAACCAGTAGGCCTCTTCAGACACCAGACCATTAACCAGGAGAATCCCACGATGCATTGCTCAGGTAGGAGTTGGTACAGACTGATGTCTATGTAAACAACGCAGGGAATAATTACACATAATATATACTTAGATGTCTGGTGGTTATACTGTAATTATCTCTTCGGCAGAAGCAGTGACTCACGCGCTGTTTTGTGAAGTGTTCAGCTACCTGAGACACCGACAATCGCTTTGATGAAAAAGGAAGGGCCGCTATGTCAGATTAACAAAAGGCCGTTAGAAATACACGATTCGGATTCCAATCCTACCATGCTAAGTAGATTTATCTAGGCTCTATCCTACGATATATGTGGATCGCCGCCTGGTCGTCAAGGGACTTAAGTCTAGTTAAATCCTGAAAGCTGATTGGCTGCTATGGAAACATTCCCTGCGTAAATCCAGCAATTCTAAAATTATATATAAAAATGAAATGAACCCGATCTATATCATCATCCTATGATAACCAGTGTTCCTCTAGAAAATGTTATTTCTTCCTCTCGCTCCAAGCGTCAGACAAACAATGTCTTATCTAGAGTTTGGTAACAAATTAAGACTCAGATTCTGAGTCGGGTAAAACAATCCGGAGAAACGGTTGTTAGCTGGTAGGGAAACCGAGACTTTGTTGACATCGTTTGATCATCCCGTGTCTGGGTAAGAACGCCTGTCTGCGAGATCGCTACTCGGCTACGAGGAGATATGCGATACGACGAGGGTTTGAATGTTCATCCTGCAGCACATTAAGGGTTGGGATCCAGCCATACGGTGCGCAGCGGATACAGGTTTTATATCCGGCAGCGACGCCATCCATTAGGGTTTATAAATACATCTCAGAGTCAGGTGACAGGACTGCACATCAAACACCGGGCAACACGGCACCAATTAAAGGTACCTGTTACGACAGCATGTTGTCAAATTTCAACACCTTGAGAGAAGTTAAACCTGGTCTCACTGGCTTTACAGAAAAAAAGGGAAAAGTCAGTTGTATGGATGGAGTGATTCCAGTCGGTCTTGGGGTACTACAGTATATGTCTGGGGGGGGGAATATATTTATAAAAGATCCCAGTAAAAAGATTCCACGGCAGGTGGGGCATTAAATGCATACTATGAGCTCATGTGCTGATGTCACAGAAAAAGTCAGTTTCTGATTGGTTGGATAAGCGCTCTGTGTGTGAAAACAACAGGATATGCGGTCTACAATTATATATAAAAACAGGATATAAAGGGACCTTTTTAGGGAAAAGGCAAGAGAAAGCCGAGGGGGTGGATTAAACAGAAATAGGACATTTTGGGAGCACAAGACAGGAAGTGAGATTGTTTGCTGATATTAAAGGAAAGCTGCCGTAGAAAGCAAAGCTGTAAAAATGATTATGACTTTACCTTTATTTAAGATGAAAGAATAGGGGCTTTATGGCTGGGCGATAACGGGCTAGTGAACTTGACACAAATAGCGCTCTAGAAAAGAACCCCAGTCTAAAATCCCCAAATAAATAAATAAAGGAATTCAGTTTAACGGAACGTGAGAATTAGTTATCGCAGCAATTTGATGCTTTCTCCCCAAATTATACAAATGGCAACTTCAATCTCCAAAAAAACTGTCAAAAATGATTGTTGCTCTGTACGTCCGAACTCTGCCAACTTTAAGGTGCCACGTAACTAAACGGCGTCAGGACTATTGGCGACGATGTAGGGAGCATGTTGCTTTAGAGCCTTTTTATGCAGAACGGATGTGTACGTTAATTGAGATATCTAAAAGATATAGAGAGTGGCTAAGCCAGTGGGATCGCGTTGCTTCTGACGTCCTGTAGGTGGCGCACTAAATTACTCCCGCATTCCTGACTCACCATCCACTGAATATGAGCTTTATCTCCATTTTTCCTTATTTATTTAAACATTCAATGCAATTTTTGTCCTCAAGGCATAATAATGGGTTGAAGCGGCAATTGCCTTTTAAACCCTCCCAGTGAAGGCGTCATGGCGGCCGGCTTCATAATGGCCATTGATATAGCAGAGGTTGATTTAGTTCCTTGATTATTCCCTGGCTGTCGTTCCTTGCCGTATTACATTTAAGTAATTTAGTTAAAAAAAATCTTCACCTTATTTCCTTTACTTTGCCAATTCTTTGAGGTTTCACGCAGGCCTTGCACAGAATGGGCAGCTGCAGTTCGGGGACATTGGGGGCTTAAAAACAGTACTTTGGGTTGCTTTTGCTTCATTGCCTGCCGATGATATTTTAATAGTACGCTTTTTGGGATGACACGAGGACCCACGACATGTTTCTGCTGATGAGTATTTCATTATGTAAAGCAGAGCCTTTGACGCACTCCCTAGTCCAGAATTAAGCATCGCGGACACTCAGTATTCCTCTGTTTAAATATATATTTTCTTAATGGTTAATACAGATTCCGCAGTATTGAACATGACGAGTACATTATCGACTGATTTCAACAGAGCGGAACCAACCTGACAAATCCCTGGCGAACGTCTCCCATATTAACAGGGGCTTGGAAAGAAATTTTACATTTTCTTAAAATTTTTCTGACAGTCTAGGGGTTAAAAGTTGGACCAGAGGCAAATGATGATGCAGGAATCAGCCCCCCCTTTTTGAGCCACCTAAATACCATCAAGTAAAAAAAAGTAACCGCTCCCTCTGATGAATAAAATGATTTATTTGTACTGAAGCGGCGCAGGAATACAGATAAAGCTGCAGAGCCCCTGTATGTATTCCCACAGCTCTGCCAGGGAGGAGTGGAATGGGTTAACCACCCCCCCTTCATGAAAGGGTTAAACATGTGCCAAGCACCCCAGGTCCCACTTTTCCAGAGCGAAACTGTCGCTGGCCGGGCCGCCTTGGACCGGACACCATGACGGTTTAGCCAGAGCTGAGCCTCTCTCTAACAGTCTCCGGGGGTCCTTTAATGACTGTCGCTCGGCCGGCCCCCTTGGACCGGACAGGTATGACGGTTTAGCCGGAGCTGAGCCTCTCTCTAACAGTCTCCGGGGGTCCTTTAATGACTGTCGCTCGGCCGGCCCCCTTGGACCGGACAGTATGACGGTTTAGCCAGAGCTGAGCCTCCCTCTAACAGTCTCCGGGGGTCCTGGAAGCCAGCAGACTGTAGACTTCCTCTGTGAGAGAGTCTCTTCCTACTGGGCGTGAGATAATTAATACAAAGGCATCTCTCTGCCTCTCTCGCTCGCTCTCGCTCTCTCACATCCACACGCACAGTCTGACATCACTTATTACAAAGGGTGGAGAGAGACCGCATTGAAATCAGCTCTCTCTGGAGGGGAAGGGAATCTTTTTTTCAGACAGAGGCAGGAGGAGGAAGTGGGCATCAGCTGTGTCTCACACCGAGACCGCTTTCAGATACAGATAGAAAGAGAAAGAGAGAGAGAGACAGCGAATCTGCATCCCTACTGCAAAGGTCTCGCTTTGAAAGCCAAGTGGAGGATTTCCAGGTTGGGAGCGGAGAAGTCAGCATCTTCCCGAGACAGCGAGAGATCTCTTCATCGGCGTGAAGGATACGGTAAGGAAGTCGGGTTTCTGCTCGGCGGACGTGAATGAATCGGGGGAGCGGATCACGAGAGGGTGCGATACGAGAGTCTGGAGCCGGGGAAGAGTTTGGGAGAGGACCAAGTGGAGGTTACTGGAAGCCTGGCTTCATAGGTGTGGTACCCCCACCCCCCCGTGCCTCATCCCAAATTCTGTTCTAGCGGGCTAAAGACCCCCGTCCCTGCTGTATCCCAGCACCCCACCTCCACCAAACTTTAGGGACGGGGATGCCTCCTCCTGCATACAGATGAAGTTAAATAACTTTGCCCCGAGGGGGGTGTTTGTGGACGGGTTGTATAAGAGTTGTCAGCCCCCGGGAATTTAGGGCGGTCCCCCTGCCCTCCTGAATGCCCCCACAGTCATTAGCTAGATTTGGGCTGACATCCAGGGAGATCATGACATCTTCCTCCATCCATTCCGTGGGATACAATGTATCATCCCAACATCTGAAAGCATTCCAGAAATACGACTGAAAGGGTTAACAGAAAGCAGCCGCTATATAGGGGGAGGTTTAAATTAACCCATTCCGTGCCAAGTGCTGCTCCGGGAGCGGCGTTCACGGCGGCGGAGGCTGGTTTAACATGTCGCTTGCCGGGATGTTGAGTCTCGTGTGCTCACACGCCCTTTTCTCAGCGCGTTCCTCCACCGGCTGGATGATGAGTAGCTCAGGAATCTGAGTGTCCACTAAGTGCCGCACAAAGTTTGGGTGTGCGATAAATACTAATATTCTGGCATTTCTCTGGTCCTGACAACGGACACGGATCCACAGAACATGTAATAAGCAGGAGGATATACGCTGGGCAGTAAACGATAGACAATTATATTTATAGTAACGTGTTTGTGTAACATGCAGCGCAACATTTCATTCTGTCACCCATTGAATAGTTACAGGCATAGATAATATTTGAAGTGTAATAACGGGCGGGGACCGGGTATTATGCGACATATAATACAGTAACGGGCAGGGGCCGGGTATAATACAGTAACGGGCAGGGACCGGGTATTATGCGACATATTGCACAGTAATGGGCAGGGACCGGGTATAATACAGTAACGGGCAGGGGCCGGGTATTATGCGACATATTGCATAGTAACGGGCAGGGACCGGGTATAATACAGTAACGGGCAGGGACCGGGTATAATACAGTAACGGGGCAGGGACCGGGTATAATACAGTAACGGGACAGGGACCGGGTATAATACAGTAACGGGCAGGGACCGGTATATTTATACAGTAACGGGCAGGGACCGGGTATAATACAGTAACGGGCATATGACATATACCACATGATTAGTGACACCACCCTGTCGGCTTCCAGCACACAATGTGGTTGTATAAAGGGAGAGTGCGCTCCCGTAGATACGCACGGCGGGTACATGGCGCTGTTAAAGGCGGTTTGATCATTGAAGGCAGCTATGTGACACGCAGGTTAACCTGGTCCGCCACTGAAATCTCTCCCCCGTGCGCAGAGCCTCCCTGCATAGGGCTGGGAAGTGATGTACCAGATGTGTATTATCTAAAGGGCCAGCCTTCAGCCCCCATTACCCCTGCTTCCTCTCAGACCCTTGATTGATGTTCTCAGTAGGATCAGCGGGATTTGGTAAAGTGTAGTCTGAAGCACGGCAAATCCCCGTCTCTCTCAGACAATCATGAGGGATTTATTAAACGATGGGATATTGGGAGAGCTTACACTCCGGCGGAGATTCCTTTCTCGATTAGCGGAATCCCATTCTCAAGCCAACAGGAGAATTCCATAGAACATCATTATCATTCATTCTGTTCCAAAGAGCTTGCAGTCTGAAGAAAGAAAGGGCATGTTTATAGGCAGCATTTAGGCGCAGGATCTCTGGTCTCGCCACACACGGCCACTGAATAATGGCGGCCTGAGCTTGTAATGGAAGGATACTGAAAGAGACTTCTACAAAATACAAAGTCAAATCTACCTCGTTGTCAGGTCCAGCCTACAAAGTAATATCCTTACTGTCCTGGGGCCGTACTCATTAAAGGGATGTGTGGCCCCTTCCTTCCCTCTCTGGTATAACTAATGGAGGGCCGGATCTTCTTGGCCCCGCTCCGAAGAACGGGAGCCATTAAAGTCTACAGGGTGATGGATGCCAGAGCCCAAACCATGTCCGGCAAACTATATTGGTGATTTATTGGGACTGTTTCTGAGTCACCGCTTACTACAGAAAGATCTGTACATGAATTCCGACTGCTTTGCTTTTTCTCTCTGGATTTCTTGGTGTTTCAGTGAGGAACAAAACGTTTAAAAGGGAAGCAGGAAAGCGATTTGCCGTATTCTTGTAAAAACACTCACTTCCCATTTACTCGTCTCTGAAGCTACAAACCCTTTCGCTTGAACACATTCGCTTCTCTTCTTTCGTTTTCTTCCCCGATTCCGCTTCTATATCGAGAAGAATATTGCCTCCCTTTGGCCCTGTTTTGCAAAATAATGTAATCTGAGCCTCGCTAGAACTCATTCCGGATAATTCCCCATTCATTTACATTCCGATTGTCAGAAACACAGAAAGGAGGAGATGTCAGATGAACAAGAAAAAAGGAAATTGTGATGTGTGGGAGTTTACCAGGATTCGTTACAGATGGATAGCAAAACGCGTCGTGCACCTGTGATCTGGAGCGTCCTTTACAAACATATTCTTTCCGGCGGAATTTAT
Organism: Spea multiplicata; assembly: GCA_009364415.1. Classification (NCBI taxonomy): domain Eukaryota; kingdom Metazoa; phylum Chordata; class Amphibia; order Anura; family Pelobatidae; genus Spea; species Spea multiplicata. The sequence continues at coordinate 35,661,988 of VKOC01000008.1, forward strand.
CAGCGGGCGAAGAAATCCCTCCGTCCAGAGAAAGGACCAATGCGGACCCCCGAAAGCAAGCAGGGAAAATACGGAACTTCAATAACAAAGTGCGTGCGCGGAAAATGCCCGGACCAAATAAGATGGGTCAACGCGTTTCAAGTACGACAACATCTGAAACCTATGACAAAGAAAACTTATGCTGAAGAATAGGACCAGAATGAGGTGACCAGGTCTCCATCTTTGGACATCTCCTAAACTAAACTCCAGATGGCCCGGAATGTTCTTGCACTTTTTTCCCTAGATGCAACAGGCTACATTTACAAAGACCTATGAAAGGGGGGGAAAGTGAGAGAAATGGAACTATCGCCATGGAAACCAGTGGAATTTTCCTTCCGATTTGGTACCTGCCACCAAAGCCATTCTCCGTATATAAGGCCGATTTTGGAAACAAGGTAGCCCCTCAGTTATATATCAATTGTGTAAATGGGACATGGGGCAACCACCCCACCGCTGACCCACCTCTGACATCATTCCAATAAATTTATGGTTTTCCCAGCACAATCAGCTAGATTTGGATCTCAATAATTACGCGGCACAGCACTTGGCTGGTTTCTCTGGTGGCGCCTCGTGGCCACTACATCAATCAACGATGGATGGCTTCACATCTGAATATCTCTTTTCATGACTTTGAATGCGTATACAGCATCTATATATTAAACGCCAGCAGCCACGGACTGAAAAATACAATTCTACCCAAAATTTTACAAAAAAAAACTCCGCCCGCGATTTTTTTTTCAACCCAACTGTTTCCTAAAACACGCGAAACGCCTAGAGAGAAAAATAAAGCGAATGTTTCTATAGGAGCCACAATAAAATATTCCCTACGAGCTGGGTTTCCGGGTTTCTCTTTCTGATGTAGTAACCGAACCCCCCCTCCCCGGATTATTAATGGGGAAACCAGTTTAAAATCGCTAGCCGTCTCTTTCAATCTGGGATAGATTTATTTTTTTTATGGAGGGTCAAGAAAAATGTATGTTACGTTTTAGAATAAAAAAAAGGTCGAAAAAGGGAAACGCTGTCAGGAGATAAATAGTAAATTTCATTTCCTCTATTAAAAAAAAAAAAAAAGAGCGAAAAATCTTTGTTTTGTTAAATTCCTTTCAGCTGGTTTTCTCATTGTCCGGGATCTGGAAGCATTTTCGCAGACGCACACAGCTGGCTGTTCTTCCGCCTTTAACCCTTTCCTTGATCAGTGGGCTCTGGAAACTTCAGATTTTCAATTTTCTATCACGAAATTTCTGTTACTAAAGTTGTAAAGTTTCCACGCAGCGGCTGCTTTAAGTGGACCTAAATAACAGAAATGTTCCGAATCTCATGGGCTTTGCATGGAAAGGCTTGTTTAACCCATCAATGTCCAAATCCAGTCCAAATATTAATTATTTAGGAGAACAAAACTCAAAAATATGGCACCCGAGGGCCACAGTATATATACAGAAATATGCCTTAATGGAGTTTGCCCACTGTGTATCCAGTAACCAGAATTCTCTCACAATGCCACGCATCGCTTTGTATTGATTTTCATGATGCCCGTGAGGGAAATAGAAGATCTGTTTGCGTTCATACACTCCTTAATGAAGCACGCCGGCCTCTGCCAACCCCCTTGACATGTACCGCGTCATTAAAATGGAACGAGAATAAAAAAACAAGTGTTTTTTGGTTCACATTTTAGGTGCTTATCATATTACACGTTTTTGTAGCGTCTTAAGCCCTTATAACAAAGTATCGTGAATAATGCATCGGAATATCGCGTTAAATACAAGCATAGAAGAGACTTTAAAAATAAATGCAGGTTCGGAATTAACGGGGTCATTTGTTTATTTTTCTGGATCCTCTTAGAGATGCTCCAGATGTGCAGAAAGTAACGGCGTTTATAGAGCCGCGTATAATAACCCAGCGGCAGAAGCGGAGAAGCTTAAGTTTCTTTGCACAGCGGTGACGGGCCAGGCATCTGTTGGCATGACGTCCGCTGGCGCATGCTCTAATAATTTCAGCTTGACCTGAATACCGCAGATCTGAATGATCCGTGGGACTAGGGATGGAGCATACCATCACGCTATCTACTCTGCCCGGACAGCTGTGCGTGCGCGGGAAGCTCTGCTCCCGGATGAAATCCGCTCAGTATTACAGGGCACAACTGGGATTTCTGTACAGTTTGCATTTGTAGGATCTTTGCAGCCTGGCCCCTGGCTGGCCGGTAAAACAAAATCCATGCTGTCTACTGCATTGATCTCTTGGAAACCCGTCAGAAAACAACATGCATCGCCTGCTTCTGAAACACAGACGCTAAAAATGCACATTCCAGATAATTTGTATTCCCAATTCTTGCCCCATTCTGTTATCATGTTTTGTTAAAGTAATAACTGTATGCGGGGGTGCTGCCACCTTGCTGGCCCATCACATGGTTTAAATCACCCCCTCGCCCCAACATATATGCGATAATAGCTTTACAGAGTAACTGCACGGCTGCAAACAATCTCATGCGCGGTCCACTAAAACAACGTGGGGAGAGAACAGGAAGTGTCTTACAACTTCCTGCTTGGAAGATTCCAATGTGATCCACATTGAGGGACAACGGAAAGGAAAATGTGCATTTTTAGCTCTGCAATAAACGATTGCCCTTTAAAGTGCCAGTAAACTTGTATTTTGCAATAAATATAATACAAAAATAAAAGAGATCGAGGGAAAAAGACAGCTTTCTTACCTGCCGACGCTCATTGCCGAGATGCTCTGGTCCAGGAGGCGGCTGTGTCCATAATCGTGCGGCTCAGACCCTCATTAATAATTGAGGATGCCGCAGCCACTTTATGACCAACGCCATAAGTATACGGAACGTGGTGATTTACATTTACTGTCTTATTTATTCAAAGCACTTGAAACATGTTTTGGGGTAATGGAACTCCAAACACTCCAAACATATTCAGCTCAGTAACTATATGAGACAGTGTGCGGCTATACAGTACAAATGACCATTAAAATGATACAAATATATATATATAGTTATATAGAAATCAATCACTTTCACAGCTCGCGTTTGGACATTTCTTTAGAAGGAAAATCAAACTTACCCGTCGGGTGATTCCGCGGTTTCTCCAGTGAGGCGGCAGTTCTCAAACACGAAGAAAGTTCCTATTAAAAATAATGATTTTTAATTATTGATGGCACAGAAAACCCTGTGATTATTATTGCCCATATTCCCAGACATGCCCCAGTACTCTGCACGTGAGAACATACCTGTTTATGGGTACAGCATTAAAGCGTCCTGATCTAACGAGATCAAAGGGTAGGAGACCGGCCTGTGAAGAAAGCGAGAAGAGGCTGAAATGAAATCATACGGTGGTAGCAGGGAGGCTGTAGGGAGGCGAGGTGGGGATAGCTGGGGCTAGACAGGTAGCAATTAGGTAATGAGCTTATAGTATTGGGGGCTGTAGGTCAAGCACTCGGGGCCTAGAGGCTGCAATCAAGATGGAGGCTCTAGATAGGTCATGCCGCTAGGGCCATGTGCCGGTGGAGTGAGGAGGCAGTCTTATGAAGCGTCAGGAGAACCCGCAAGGAGCTCATGTGCTTTGAGGCTGAAGGACATGCTGGCAATTGACTTTATGCTTTTGGCGGGAGGCTGCAGGTGGATCATGTGATGCTTGACGGGTAGCAGAAGCTAAAGATGTACTGTGAAGAAGGAGGTTATGTGATGGAGGCAGGTGGCAAGTGGATGACATTCTGGGGGTAGGGAGATCATGTGATGAACCCTTTAAATACCCTCACCTGTGTTGTATGGTGACTTCACAGCTCAAAGATGAGTGTTAGTGAATTGTATGATGCCACTATTAAGGACTTCTTTGACTTTCTATAAATTCAATATATCCAATATATCTATATACTGTATATATGGGCAAAATGTTATCACTCCAGTCTACACACAAATTATATAACTATCATTAATGTCAAGCCGTGAGGAACAAAACAATCTTGGTGCAGGACAGGAGCCAAGGGTATGATTATAACAGCCTCTGGAGGCAGAACCACTGAAATGTCCCGCTTCTACAACAAGACGACTCGAAGACCAGAGGACTCGCTGACCCAAGAGCTTTTGTAAGCCGGGGACAATGTTGATCAGATAGGCTGGCTGTTCAGTGTTGGCTTCCAGATATTCTTAAATTAATGGCGGCCAACCTTTGAGTCTTCCGCCAGGAGTTGAGTCCTAACTCTTTATCCACCTTCAGTTTCCTTGAAGCGGGCCAATGATGTGTCCTCCGGGAGTTAAGAGGAATCTGAAATCGGGTTTAGCTGGGCCTCTAGTTGAATTTAGTCCATAGACGAGGCTGTCGACAAACACCATCTTGGATAATTTGACTGGAAATCTAGTGAATTGACAACTAAGAGTTCAGAAAGGATATAGCCAGAGCTCAGAACGCCTAAAAATCAGTTTCGGGGGGATGTTATGAGAATAAGTTGTCTCCTTATCACAGCAACTAAAGGAGTGTCTTCTTTACTATGCACTCAGCTTGCGGAGTGGATTTTTAGAAGCGCTCGGTTAACGCTAAAAGGGGGGCTCCTAGGCAGGGGTGGCGCACTAGATGATAAATTAGGATAGTCCTGTGACCCGGGGTCACTTTCACATGGGTCAGCCTCTCATTTAAAGCGTTCATTCAGTTAACAGGCAGTTTCCTTGTCTCACGATCTAACCCACGGCTTCGAGTGGTCTCGTGACTCTGTAACTAATTCCTGTTCTACAGATTACTATCCCACATCCCCTACAACAGAACATTTCGGGGGGTATGCTGATCCCCTAAATATTCTTATACTTGTATGACAACCTTTTTGGACTTTTTTACACTTGACGCCGCGTTTATTTCATTTAGGAAAATAAGTTTTCTCATTTGATTTATTCAGCTGTAGAGTTTTACAAAAATAAAGTTTTAGTTTTTTTTTCTGGAAACGTCTGTTTTCACGTGTGTGACGTCACGGGTAAACATACCAAGCCCACGCGTGAGTCACTTTCTCTCGGCGCTAGTTCTGCCGCTTGTCGGTTTATAGAAACACGCAGGCGCTCATTGTGTCACGGTGCCACTTTTTACACGTCTCCCCGTACATGCATCATGGTGATAAGAGGACCACGTCATGGGAATGTTTGTGCTTTGCAAGATTTTTTTTTTTTAAAACTCATTTTTTATCGAAGGCTACAACATCCACAGTTTAGAAGCAAACAAGAGATAAGGGAAAAGCTACAGCGTCTGACTTGTTTTCTGGAAGCCTCGGTCGTGCATGCCCGGCTGTGGATTGTTCCGGAGAAATGGGTGCTCGGGACACAGATACAAAGGGCTTATTGTCAAAACCAACCCCCCCCCCCATTGCTCCTTTTGTTTGTTCCCCATTTTTTTGCATAAAGACAACCGGACATTCCATTCCGATCCGGGGGGGGGGGTTGGAGGCTTGTGAGAGCCACATTAGTTCACAGTCACAGAATAAAAATGTTCCAGGGGATAGGTTAAAGGGGCAAGAAAAAATAAAAAAAACAGGGAGGACACAAGGATGTCTGGGAGAAAGTGAGGGAGTGATCTGCAGGCTGTGAGAGAGGAAACATTAAATGCTTGGGGGCCGGGTACTGCATTGCTTAGTGATTTGCATGACCTCTGTGTGATGCTGAAAGGGTTAAGGCGGAAACTTACAGAAATCAAATGGTTAAGAGGTTAGCCCTCGTTAGCCATGAGCGGATAAAGGGTGGCATCCCCTTTTCCACCCCCCCCCTGAACATCTCCACCCTCAAAGGGTAAAATATCCCAGTTTAAATAGATGGAAACCATTAGGAATCATAGGGACTTCACGTGACCTTGACATGGAACCAGTGGGCACAGAGGCCATTGTGCTGGGACATAGCAGGCAATGTATGGGTCCGCATGTTTCTGCAGCATCCTCTATGCCAGGTAAACTACAACTCCCATCATCCTTCTGGCCTCAAGTCAACTCTTACAATTGACTAATAGACAAAGGCACAATCTAATGAGCTAAATTGCCCCTAGAGAGATGTACTGACTTAATATGCTCGAAGCTGCCAATGACAAGCTCTGTTCCCCTACAGTAAGCCACAGAGACCTCTGTGAAGCTGCCAATCTTATCCAAACCAGACCCTATCCCAACCAGATAGTGATCCTATCCAATCCAGACCCTATCCAAACCAGATCATATGCAATTCCAGATCCTATCCCAATACAGACCCTATCCCACCAGATAGTGATATATCCAATCCATACCCTATCCAAACCAGATCTCTTTATCCCAACCATGATAGTGATTCCGTATCCAATCCGGAGCCCATTCCAAACCCTGATCCTTCCCATACAGATAGTGATTCCTACTCAATCCAGCATCCCTATACAAACCAGATCGTATGCATATCCAGATCCTATCCAAACCATTGACCCTATCCTTTAAACCAGATAGTGATCTATTCTAATCGACCCTTATCCAAACAGATCCTATCCAACCAGATAGTGTCCATATTTCCGATATCCAGACCCTATCCAAACTCATGAAGGTTCATATGCAAATATCCCAGTTATCCTATTCTCAAAACAGTCTGATCCCAACCAGTGATAGTTTATCCTATTTCAATCCAGATCCTACCTAAACAGGATCCTATCCCAACCAAGATGTAGTCTTATCCAATCCAGTACCCTATACAAACCAGATTCAATATGCAATTCCAGATCCTATTCAAACCAGGACCTATCCCAACCAGATTCATTGATCCTATCCCAATCCAGATCCCCTATCCAAACCAGATCCTATCCCAACCGGATAGTGATCCTATCCAATCCAGACCCTATCCAAACCAGATCATATGCAATCCAGATCCTATCCAAACCAGATCCTATCCCAACCTATCCCAACCAGATAGTGATCCTATCCAATCCAGACCCTATCAAAACCAGATCATATGCAATCCAGACCCTATCCAAACCAGATCCTATCCCAACCAATCCAGGCCCTATCCAATCCAGATCCTATCCAATCCAGACCCTGTGATGTTCCATGTTAAGTCTATAGAGTAGGGTCCCTCATAACCCAGAGAGCTTCAGATGGACTCTGTAGGATCTACTAACACCAGCGCCATGATATCAAAACATGATCTTTCCATGTTGCGTGAACATTGTTGACTTGTGAACATTCTTTCTTGTGTGAGAAATTATTTCCCTTCTTTAAAGGAGAAAAGCTTGAAAATAAACAAAAAGTTTACACAGGTTTGTCAGTTGCCATGACAATTTCACCACATTTAAGTTGAAGAAAACATTGCTTTCTGTCTGGCCCTTAAGGCCTTTAGTTGTTGCCGTGAGTATAGTCAATTCTCACCAGAAATGTTTATGTGATCTGTAAAGGGGTGTTATTTGCTAAGCAGCGAGTTGTGGGGGAGCTGGGGGGACATGGAACATTTTGCCTCAGTGACTTCACTATGAAGGGCTGATTTATGAAAAAAGGAAGACGTGCATAGTGGTAAAAAAGTTGAGCGATAAAGAGGAACTTTTTGTTGGTTGCTGTGGTAACTAGACAAAGCCTATGATCATGCTCAGACTCCCTAATATTAAAGCCCTGGCTGTGGGGGCAATTATCAAACCATCTAGGATCTCACCTATTTGTTGGTGACAAACTAATTCTCATAATTTGGCCCCCCAGCTCTGATTTTCACAATCCACAGATGCCAACAGTCCTAAATTTGCCAGTTCAATCCCGACAACTAACCTTCTGATCCAGGAGATGCCTTATTGGGCATGCTGGGGCATTTGCATGCACAGTGCCCTGAAAGGAACAGGCAAAGGTGGGTTATTGATTGGGGGTCCACGAGGAGTGCACTCGGTGGTGACGCAGCTGCTGACATACCGTGGTTAGAGCCACACTTGACATTACATGTGCTCCAGTTTGGGACACTGGAAATCCAGCTTCGGATTTGGGTTCCAATTTATCGGCCTTAAAAATCTTACACACTTCGGAGTTTGTGTATAAAAATAATTCTGGAGCTAAGTGTAAAATCGGTTTTATCACCATAGCAACAAACAGCGAACCTGCAAACTGGATCATTCCGTCAGTTGCTATGGTGATAACATCACTTTACGTTTAATTCATGGCTCCTGTTGCTCTCGTGTGGACTGTGCGGGGGCCAAGGATCCACCGTGACCCCTGTGATTGGTGAATGAAGCTCGGACAGCCGTCTCAGATAACTAAAACTGTTAAGATCACAGAGGCCAGCAGTTAAGAGCGATTTAGTCGTCTGGAAACATCTTCACGGAAACACCTCTAATACCTCTACAGGGAAGCTATTTCATGTATTCACTACCTCTAGCTTTAGATCACGGTCCCTTGTTGTAACGTTTCTCCTCCATTGAACTGAACGTCCCTCCTGTACTTAATGTATTTAGATGTTTCTGCATCTCTCTTGGTTCCAGAGTTTTGTGATGTACGGGTATCGATTTGCACTTTACACCCACCCCTGTCAGTCACGGTAAACCCCCCACCGCCTCCCCGAGTCGAGTCTGACTCTGGAATGACCCACATGCCCCCACCCCGGCAGAGCATCGCAGCTCTGTCATTAAACAGGTGTTGGTAGCTGTAACCGTTAATGTTTGCTGGTGAATCATTGATCTGCGTTCCCGGCTGCGTGTAGGTCGGGGGTCCGGGTGCGTCGGATGCACACTAGTCACGGGGGGCATATTTGCAGGTTGATGAATCATTGGATTGTACTTGAAGATTTCCAGCTTCACGCCCACTTATTAAACTGAATCCTCATCAAAGCACCATGTCCCGGCCTTAAAACGTCACGGGAAGCACCTTCTGTTTTATGACGGATCCAGTTAAAGGGGAGCCGTCGCCTTCGCAGCCTGAAGCACTTTCACTGTGGTCGTCAAACAGTGCGAAGACTTGTGGCAGTCATCGATTTCCCGTCCTCCTCGTTATTCCAATCCATATCAGGACAAAGAGTAACAAGATATCTACCACGGAATGTTCACCATTCCTCCGACCGTCGCTGCAAGTCACCCCGGGGGGGAATAAGACGCGGGTGGACAGTAGCAGAGCGTCTCCTGCCATGACGTAAATATCATGGCGGCCGTGATGCAAATCCAGAACCTCAGCCGAGGAAAGTGCTACATTTCATCCATCATTCAGCATAAGGCATGATGGCGTCAACTGAAGCGTGGCCAAGTCGCAGCGGACATATACGATGGATTAGTATATATAAAAGTGTACATTCCGAGGATTATAACGGAATTCCCCCGCAGATAACGACACACAGACTCGTAACGCCTCTTTCACCTGCTTCCGAAATGTCCTCGGAATTAAAGCCTTTTGATGGAAACCAGATGAAGGGAACCTGTAGCGGACATGTTACGTGGGAACCGGCCCGTGAAGGCATCTGGACAGCGTCACCAATGTCACAGGTTCACGTGGACCTGCAGGACCTGTTGTCGGGGGACATTGTACCAAAAGGGTCTACGAGCATGGAAGCCAGACGGCCATAGAAACGATTGTCTATAAGGCGAGCTTTGGAAGAGATTGGTCTGAAGGCCTGGACAACTTCTTCCCAAGCTGGAGAACATCTCCCGAGCCCTGTTAGTGCAGGGGAGCTGAGAACAAGAATTATCTAGTCAATTTCCTGCCTTAAATTCTCCCCTTCCAAAGGACGCCTAAACCAATCAAGAACCACCAGCTGCATAACAATAGAGATAACATAATGGGGAGGAATAATCACACGGATCTTGAGATCAGGAAGTTAAAGTGGCTGTTTCCATTAGGTGTGGTTTTAATACACATCCAATGATTATTAATAGGGGGGGAATTTGAAAAGTAAAATGTATCTCCAGGATCCTTGTGAAAAGGAAAATAGTTTTGTGGAAGGGATCGGCTGGATGTATGAGATTCTGCTCAGCACACAGAAAACATCGAAGCCAAGAGAATGATTCAGAGCTGCAGGAAAAGGGAGTTCAGCTGGAAAACTTCCTCTTAAAGCAACAAAAACAGAAATGCAGGGACCTCCGCGGCGTGCGAAAGGAGAGCGCTCTGCGGAGAGCGGCTACCGGATGCCGTTATGAGGGAGGTCACTTCCCCCGACAGTGTTAATGTCACACAATGGCAGCTCTTTAATCAGCAGCCGGACCCCATTGTGAGCTCGTGCTGAGCGTTAGAGATCTCTCTCTGTTTAACCATTTGTGCCAGAAGCGGTCAATGATTCCATACGGCCTGGAGCGCAGGTCTCCTCTTTAGAGCTAGGAGGTACATGTATATAGTGTAGAGGGCAATACAATGTATAACACAATTCACAACGCAACCCCAACCATGTCCCCTCCCCACCAGCCCAACTGTCAGGACTGTCCTGGTAAGTTCTGTACTGCTGGCAGCTATAGAACCAGTTTCACTGCTCCCCTTTCCTAGCAGTACAGGTTTAGTAGCATTTCCTTCTCACCGCAGAAGGGATACAGAGATCTCATACGGTTCGGCCACGAAGTTCTGTTGGCAGAAGTAGTAGATACAGTGTTGTAATGAACATACGCAGGTCTCGCGCACGGAGTTGTGCTCCGAGCTTTCATTCCGCCCGTCTGGTCTCTCGGAGTCTGTGTCACAAGCAATAAACATCAGTGATCCTCCAGACAGAATATAAAGCAGTCTGCGGGGGAGACGGCTGTCGTCTTCTTCCTCCCCGCGACCGGTTTGTATTTGCGCATCTCAGGGGCAGAGGACCTGTCCGCACTCGTTACCGCTTCTATAATAAAATGCGCTTGGAATCACTTAGCACGGGAATCGAGAGGATGACAAAGGAAGTAGAACCCGTAGCCTTCCGAGCACCGAGTCCCTGATCGGGCATTAAGAAGTAGTTTATTCACGGACCTGCCTTCAGCTGCAGAAGGAGACGCCTTGGCCAAAATTCGAAGAATTCTAAAGCAGGTCCACCACATTCCAAAATCCAACATTCTGCACTTCTATACGCTGCAATAAACCCATACAATGCTATATACAGGATACCATTTGGAGCAAGGGAGCAGCAATCTTGATGAATTATTCCTCCCCGTGAGGTTTTCTAGTTGCTGATTGGTTCAGGCAGCCTTTATAAACAAGGGGGAAGAGAAAGTAGAGGACGGGAAAGGATTAAATAATGCCGCTTGGGCCACCTTTTCCCACAGTGATATAAAACAGACCTTTGGTTTTAAACCAAATATTTTAAAAATACTATCCGGCCGTTAAGAAGAAAAAAAAAAAAGTAGATTTGCCAAATGAAAGTATTTTGTCTAAAAGCTGTGACCGTTCCCCTTTAACGTGAGTCACGAGCATCCGAACGTCTGGCTTCCGCAGGCCATCTCTGCATCTGCTTGGCTCTTTGACATTTTGCTGAAGATTGCGTCCCGTTAGTATTCCTCCGCCTAGCCAGACAAACAAACCGGGAGGGAAAACGGACAAAATTCACTGTTTTTACTCGTTCTATACAGCCGGAATTCACATGTCAACGAGAATAATCATAATATACTGAATGCCTGTCAGCAGAACGTAAATCCCCCCCCCCCCGATGCGTTCAAAGACCTTAATGCTAATACAATTAATATTCTATTCTTCCAGATTCCTGCCGTCTTCAAACATTAAGACATCATTTTATTTTCTTGTGGAATTTCTGAATTGTCAGAGAACAAAGGGGTGCGATTTTCCCGTTTAGATGAAGTGAGTTCATTGCGGCAACAGAATCGGCTATGAAGCCAGTCGGGTAACCCGCTCCAGGGACATGCAGGCATGTAGGTTGCCACACGCAACATGTCTGCTCATAACATGCAGGCGTACCAGGGCGCTCGGAGTCTCCGGGCCACTTCTCTCTTTCTCCGGGCAGGGGAGTGGCTTTTGGCCACGCCTACTCCCAGCTAATTTAATGTTATCTTTGGCCACGCCTTGCATGAAGCCACTCCGCCAGTACAGGACATTAAGACGGCACACACGTGTGTTTTTTAATAAATATATTATTGTTTGGGAAATCAGATTTAAAGGCGAGGCAAAGACATCTACACGGTGCTGGATACGCGTACTTCTTCTTTAATGGTTTCCATAGAGCTCCTCGGATGATTGTTTCATTAGGTTTGGGAGCGCAGGGGGTGAATGCACACAAGGTACTAAATGTCAGCGTAGTTCCCAGAGCCTCACTTCCTGCAGCTGGACATCAGGGTCTCAGGTTGTACCCCCCTCGCTCCCTGCTGTGCGACACTCGCCCCTCCTCTGGCTGCTTCCTCGTTTTCTTTGCACTGAATGTGTAAAAGCAATTTTGCAAAAGCGTTAATTGCGTTCCTGTAGCTGTGAATGAAGGGACGGGGTGACAAATCTCCGCTCCGAAACACCAGCTAAGAGGCAGGCACCGGCTAACTCCCAGGAAGCATAGCCATCCATAGAAGGGTACCTAGCCCAAGTTTAAAAGACCATGTAGGAGGTTGGCTGAGCATAATCAGAGTTGTAGTCTACAACAAACAGAGATAGCTGCTTTGAATCCAAAATGAATATTAATGGTCTCCAGTCACATCATCCCTGCTTTTTTCACCCCATCTCTCCGTCCGTGCATATGGCAGCGGGCATGAATTGGAGCCATTAGGGTGGTCGTGGAGTTGGGTACGGGCTGTTTACGTGAAAGAGCCTTTGAATATGCTGCAAAGTTAAAGTAGTAAAAGGGGCTTCAATTGGATGCATTGTTTAATTGTTGGACTCCAGGTTAAGAGCTGGTTATCAAAGGGTTAAGATGGAGGCACGTAGAGAATTTCCATGTCTTATCATCGCACCGTGTGCGGCGTCTGATAAATAACACCAACCCACAGCTCCCAGCCCGGAAAATCTGCTCAATGTAGCGCACACGTCTTCAACACCTCATCACCTCGGAGCTGCCGGGGAAAATAATCCACGAGACGGGGAAAAAAACGGGAGACGTAGAGGCCGCCGCCGGCAACTACCTGCTCCATATTTGTTAGCGATAAATCGAACCTTTAATATGTCTTCCCAAGTGCGTGGGCTTGGATGTATCGCCGCGAAGCGGTGCCTTGGTGTGCCGTGTGTGGGGCAATCCACTCAGCTTCTCCTATCCTCCTTCCAGTGGTCAATCAAACCAAGGTTATCATATTTTGGGTTTCCCATGTCTAACCCTATGACCATGGAACTGACACCTGCCCAGAGCCCCAGGACTGGAGCGACAGTCCCGATTTGGAACCCACTGTACAGCGCTTCAGAATATGACGGCGCTATATAAAACAATAAATAATAATAATACCTCGATTCCCAGCATTCACGACCATGCCCACTATATATATATATACACACATTTCTGATTTCTTTATAGCTGTACGATTTACGCCACACTATCCGCGGAGTTATTTGAACCCCTTCCAAACTACACAAAAACCTCCCCTTGTACCCCGGGGACTTAGCTTCCTGTAATCGCACCTTTTTCTGCCTGGCGCTGGATTCTGTGAACGTCTTGGGAAAACGGCTTGCAGATTCTTTCTTTAGCACGAGAAGTTTTCGGAGGGCCGCCGCACGCGCATGCCGCTCCGCAGGTGGCATATTTAGGTTGGAGAGGCAATTTGAAACAGGCTGAAATGATTTCGCAGTCAACGATGGTCACAAAATGGGAAGCCGTGGGTGGTTTTTCGCTAAAAAAAAATATATATTGTGTTCGTGTGCAGAAGACTCTGCTGCTAAGTAGACTGTGGTGCTTTAGCTTTCTGATTAGGCGATCAGGGCAGGGGACCATATGTTTGGGCGTAATTAGGAACTTTTCTAAATGAGGTGACCACCAGAGACCCTTCTAACTGTTAACTCCAAAATAACACGTTGCGCCACTGCAGCTGAGGGGGCAAACGCGTTCCTTCCTGGGTGGTGTGGAGTTGCACCGGTGTCAAGATTAAAGAAGGTGGAAGTATCAGTGAGGAGAACAAAAAGATCAGGAAAGTTGATGAGGGAACAATATTAAATTATTACTTTTTTGTATTTCTGACCACAGAAATGTTAAAATAGTTCTTAAGCTATTGTTGCACGTAATCTGATTGGTTACCTGGTATTAAAACTCCATCACGGCCAATGGTTAGTGGCTTATCAGAAATTAGCCACTCAGAGGCAGGGGAGTGAAGACAGTAGTTGGGTTCCTACCCTAGTCTGGTTACAGGCCAAGTTCATCTCAATGCCGTTCCATACAAGTGTTTTTGTTGGGTTCCACCAGTCCCTGTTTGAGACCCAAATCCCTCTGTCTGTGATGTAAATCAACGCACTTCCCCATTCAATATTAATATTTCATTCAATATATATCATCTCCAGGCAGACATGGAGGAGTACGACGCTTTACTGCAGGAGCTCTCTGAAAACATCACCAACGAGGACCTGGACCAACTCAAATCCGCATGCAAAGAAGACATCCCCAGCGAGAAAAGCGAGGAGATCACTTCCTGCCACGACTGGTTCAACTTCCTGGAAAAGCACGACAAGCTGGCAAAAGGTAGGCGCCCCAGGTGTTCATCCCAAGACGGGGGCAGGTAGTGAAACTGCAGACCAGCTAGCAGTGGGGGGGGGGGTAGAAGGTACATTATCGCTTTAATAGATTTATTACTGGCCATAAGCTATTTTTTACAGGCCTGCCAAAGGCGGAAAGACATCGTCTGCGGGTTATTTATCGGGTAGCTATGGGTGGAAGCAATAATGTTAACAGAACAAGTAAGAAAGACAGAATGAAACAACATACACTACAATAAACAAAAATATCTCCGTATTCTAGCAATGAGCGGAATGAGCAGCCCATACGTGAAGCCGCGTTTACGTTAGAAGAAGTCAGGGCAAATTGAAAGGTGGAATTGATCTCCTTTCCAAGAGTCATCTGTGTTATTTTTTTTAGGTTTCTATAAAAGAAAAGGGAAAATGTTTTTTTTCCTGAATGGGTTGAGTCGCCGGGGAGATATCCTGCTGGGAGGTAGAAGAAAGGTTTCAAGTAGGGTCCGAACACCGCAGACCTCCATCAGCATTAGTGCACTTTATGCAAAAATTCTCGTTTCCATGCCAATGGTTTTCCCGATGTCTTCCGCAGATACCAACCCCAGCCACGCTGGTCTGCCACCGCTGTGACAGCCCTTAACCCCTTAACTCCACGCCGTCTCCAAGCTTTCTATCCAAAAAAACAGCTACTGACCTCTTTTTATTTATCTAGCTCTTTTTTGACTCAAGGAGCCTTGAGATCGTAAAAGGTCTCTAACACGATGTCATCATTAATTAGTCATTTTAATATTTGATTTCCCCCATTGGAAAATATAGGAATACAGAATTTTTTTTTTTTATTTAGAGTTATGCTTAATTTCCTGTAAACCCAACTGTCCAGTAATTTCACTTCAAATCAGTTCCTGAAACCCCTACAATTCTTCCCGTTTCTCTAAATCTACAAACATGTAGAGCACGAGAAAAAAACATTTCATGTCACTGTTGTGACATCACTACTCCTCCTTCGTAGGAGTAGAGGAGTTCTGATTATTCTTCGTATTTCATGCTCTCGTTTCGGTCCATTTTCTTCCAGCAGTAGATGTTAATGATCTAATATTAATATCATTTTTGTCAAAGAGCAGGGCTAAGTTTAAACATTTCCTGTCTTTTTCTTTTTTTTTTTAAATACCCATCAGCCAAGCAGTCTAGGCGTTTGTGACAGAATATTATTTCGCAGAAGCCGCTTATTAAATTGCCACTTGCACGGACTGCACCCCGGACTGGGGATAATTATACCAGCGCTGTCATTAAAGTAACATTTCTGTCCGCGTTGAAGAACCGGGGCTTTGCTGACCTTTTGTCGGCTTCCAGTTGCCAACATGGTTTCCTGGCAACGTGAGCTGCCGTCCCTTCTCCAATCAAAATGGGCAGACGGTACACATGGATGGAGAGGAAAGTGTGCAGGGAAACAGGAGGGGGCATAAGGGAGAGAGAATGCCACACGAGAGTCTGATAGGTAGACCCTCCTGCCATAAGTGGATGAAGACCAACGGTGAGGACCCGTGGGGTTAATCCATCACGTGGTTAAACAATGAGATGAGATGATGGAAAAGCAAGTAAAATTTGAGGGTTAATTGTGTCAGTGGCCCATTGAAGAGTTTGCTCCTTGCCAAATCAGGAGTAAGTGAGTTGAGTAGGGACTCAAACCAGTCTGGTGATACCTCCAAGTCCACCGGGTGAGTATGACCACGGACCTCAGTTAGAACTCCTGACTGCCCAATTAGAGCGTGATTCCAGGGGGGGCAGATATGGCAAATAGCCGGAACATCCATCTACTGTTCCTCAGGACAGAGACGGACGTTTCACCGTGGGGTTGAAGAGATTTGAATCTGATATGGTGGAGGACTGAGATTGTAGATGTATTTCATATGAAACTGTGATCTGACCCCATCTTCCTCGTTCTCTCAGACAACCTCGCCTACATCGAACATATTTTCGAGATCTCGCGGAGGCCCGACCTTCTCACCATGGTCATTGACTACAGGACCAAAGTACTGAAGATCTCAGCAGAGGAAGAACTCGATACAAAACTTACTCGGATTCCCAGTGCCAAGAAATACAAAGGTATTACAGCTTTACGTCTGTTAAAAGTACGACCTAAATCCTGATTCACAAACAGTACATTCTCCCCACTACAGCGGAGGGAGGGAAAAAAATACATCGGCGGAGGTCGACCGTGAAAAACAAGCCCTCTACGGCCAGCCGTAATGTTGGGAGGTGTGCGATAATTTACACTACAGCTATGTATTGCACTGCATTTTTGGCTGGATGTTGTAAGTCAGCTGTCACCTTAACCAATAGGAAGCTGAACACCCAGGAGAGAACATTAGCATTCTGTAACCTTATATACAGTATTTTCAAAACTTCCCCCAGAAGCAGCATTTAAATAAAAAATATTAAATCACAAGCTTTCAAAAATTGGGCCATATTCTTATTTTTAGCTGGAAACACCTTATTGCCATGTGACCCAAAACCAGGCGCTAATACAGCGTTACCACGGGAAGTGAAACGGCTTCCTTTAAGATGTCTGTGTATGTTAGTGTATGGGGTTAGCATGAGTGTGCGTGTTAGTATTTGTAGTACGCATATGTGTGGGTGTTAGGGTATGGTGTTAGCATGTGTATGTAGTGTTACCGTGTGTTAGTGCATGGACTTACCATGAGTGTGTGTCAGTGTATGGTGTTACAGTGTCGGGGGTGAGTCTATGGTTGTTGGAGTGGAGGGCGATACTGTGCGAATATATCAGTGTGTAGTAGTTAGAGTGTGTGAGTGTGTCAGGGGTCTGTATAAGGACCTTCTGTCCAGGGCTAGGGGAACACAAAATACGGGACTAGGGCCGACATAGAAAATCCAGTTAGTGAGAAGGTTGGAGAAGTGCCCTTCCTGCTTGATATTCCCCGGTGCTGAAGTGACAAAGGGCAAACACGGCGACCTTGCTGAAGGGGGAGAGAAGGGGCAAGACCGGGAAACCAAGTCCCAGACACACGGGGAGAGAGGCCACTCATTAAGCATGAAAAAGATTCCCGCTGAAAGAACAAACTTATTCATCATAGTCGCATCTTAAACTGCAGGCTCGCACTGAAGCCTAGTCAGTGGCCCACGGGGGGCCATCTAAATGCCAACACTTTGGCAATAACAATATTGAAACTGACAATATTTATTAAGAATATTAACCCTTACAAATCCCCAAGAGAATCATTCCATAAAAAGGGAATTTCCCTCCTTAACAATGCTTGGTTCAATGGATTATGACAAACTAGACCGGTATAGAATAAACAGTATATACATGTGTATATTTATTTTTATGCATATATTATATATATTATACATATATATATGATAAATATATTAACCACACTTTTTTTTTTTGCCCATTTTCGTGAGGCCTCTTCAGCAAGCATTTAGAAAACGGTTCATTTTCAAATGAGGGACTATCAATAAAGAGCAATTCTGGCACAAAATGTAAAAAGTGGTCTTATCACCACAGCAACCACTGGAACTGGGGCGCCGACTGGGCCCTTTTACTGGTTGCTATGGTGGCAGGAGGGGAGGAGTCTGACACACTGGGGATTTATGAGGGAAAATGACAGGAAACGTTAATATTGGGGCCTAATAACCCAAATTCACACAAACAAAGCACATTAGCAGCGGCTCTCCTACCTTTGTAGGTTTTCTTGGTGACAGGTGGGCAGAGAGAGCAGCCATGACTAACCCAGTCAGACAGGAAGTGACATCATCAAAGGCATACTTCCCATGTGCAACACAAAACTGGTATTCCATATCCATATACAGGAAGTGACATCACCAGGCTCACCACCTTTACACATGTCTAGTTGGGGCAATTTTGTTTTAGGGGTAAAAAGTCTGGGCAGCCCCCATTGCTGGGTATTTGTGTAATTGGGTGGGGTATTTAGAAGAAGAATAATGGGGTTTATTTGCCCCGTTTAATTTATAAAGCCGTTTCCTGCTGTTTCTATACACATTATCGGGGCTTTTAGGGCCATAGGACCCTGCGATCCCCTCATACCCAGCAAACAATCTGACCTCCTAGAAGAGTGGGGCATCAGGGGTTTTGTGGACCAAAGAGGTACTGACCAAAGGAAACAGGGACACTTGGGTGGTATAGGTCATTAGCTGGCCATTAAATCTTAAACTGAGCAGATTTTGTTTAATAGTGATTGGAATGGAATATGCTTTGGATTATGGTATATCTTTAGGCTATTTAATATTTACACTTTAATGCATGATGGCCGAGGGGTCCCTTTAAATCATCATAGTGCCCCCCCTTGTAAATGCTTGGGGGCATTCTGCCAAATCCCCCCATACGCATTAGCCCCTTACGCACCCTCCGTTTATTTGCCACGCAGCAGATGAGTTTGGCTGTATGTGTTATACGACTACATACCAATGGCAGAGCTTCCCTGACGCTGATTGGCTGTTTGAAGCAGGGGTCGCCGGCAGTGATGGGAGTGATTTTGATGGCTTAATGAGGTTGGGAAATTAAGGAATTCCTGAGGATGGGAAGAGAAGGGCGGATGTTCGGTAAACAGATTAATTGCTAAAGTCTTTTTAAAAAATAAAAAAAGTCCTAATCCTGCCAGATTTTTAGCTCTTCCCAAATAAACATCTTGATAAACAATCACTGGGCACAGAGGCGTATCTACTGAAAATAGCGCCTATGGCAAGCACTGAAACTGCGTCCCTGTCCTGCCGATATATATAATTATTAGTCCCTGCTGCCGATATATATATATAAATATAAATATTAGTCCCTGCTGCCGATACACAAACCCAGATCACTTGAAATTCACTTGTGATCTCAGCACTGAAGGAGCTGCACACCCCAAAGCCAGCCCTGCCGTCCTCACTGCCCACATAGAACCCGACCAGCACCCAGATAACACACATAAGACTTGCCATCTTTGTCCCCAAACAGTCCGGCCTGTGCCATCTTTGTCCCATATACACCCTGCCTGTGCCATCTTGGTCCCCAAGGCTCAAACCTCCTGCTAGTGCCATCTTTGCCCATCCACAATTTTACATCTATCGTACACACAAACACTTTTACATTCACTCACTAATTCACACTTTAATTCAGACAACTCATCCAC
>VKOC01000008.1:35683196-35705598 GCA_009364415.1 Spea multiplicata
TTTCCATCACTTTACCTAATTTTGTGGGGATTCAAATTTAAAAAAATAGGTGTTTTTTTTTCTAATTTTCTCAAGTTTTTACTAAACTTCTCATTCTAAATTTTCAGCTAATCATCCAACTATGGTATCAAAAGAAAGCTCTATCTCTCCTTGAAAAAACAATATATAGTTTACACGGGTACACTATTCGCAGGATAAGAGAATAATCGCTGAACTGACAGCGCAAAAATGGCAAAATTGCTCTGGGATTTGAGGTACCAAAAACCCCATGGGATTGAAGGGGGTTAAAGAATTCTAATTTTTTCACTGTATTTTATACTTATTTTTTTTTATAGTAAATGATCTAAAGAAAAGTCCTTCTTGTCCTGAAAAAACAATATATAACGTGTGTGGGTTTAGTAAACGGGAAAGAAGAAAATTACAGATAAACACGCGCACCGCAGAAATGTTAAAACATACAAATAAAATCAGCCATTGTTAAGCGGGTTAAGAACTAAGAGTATGGAGACTCTTGCCATGTTTTGTTTTACAATTGTGCCATTGTGTTAGAACCTACAGTTAAATATGAATCCCATAAGAAATAGAAGATGTTTTGCCTGCTCACTTAATTAAAAATTTTCCAAAGGTATACAAACTTTTGATCACAACTGTAGGAACACAGAAAATAAAAGATTAAATGATAATACACTATACAAACACAGTTAATATAACTAAAGATACATTTTCACAAGTATGCCAGCCTTTTGCTTGACTCGTGCATCGGCTTGGCCACAACTCACATCATCCTTATTAGCTAGTGGTGGGAGTTGTAATCCACAAAAGCAGTTGCATGAGAAAAGCCAGCTTATTTAAAATATAGATGGATATAGGGTATTTTTTCTTATTTTTACTGTGTGTTTTATTTGTGTATTTTTTGTAAATTTTCTTTATTTGCAGGTAGGAGAGGTGGTAATGTTTGATTCCGTGCTTGACAGTGTGCAATCCAGCTGATTTAACTATAAATCAGCTTGCAACCTGTTGGCACATTTTTTTATTATTTTTTTTAATAGTTTATTCTTTTACATATAAAACATAAAACAAAATCACAAGAAGACAAGAGACACAAAGAAAGACAAAAAAAAGGTAATATAAAATAGACAAGTAGGCATAGCTGATCCCACTATTATACTTTTAATCTAATTTAATTATTTTAATTGTTATTTTATTGAACAAAATATAGGACTCCAATTTTATTCATTTTTAATATTATTACATACAGTATTTGCTCAATTATAAGACAACCATGATTATAACAAAACCTGAATATAAGACTACCTTATAAGAAAAAATGTTTTACTAGTAAATATTAGTTCACATGTAAACTTTTCATATTTAAGAAAGACTGATTGAGAAAATTGCATTTTTTTATTTCCTTTTATTTGCCAACCCCCCAGTTATGCACATCTGCTCCACTGCTTGCTACTCTGCCCCACAGATGTGCCTTATACTTCCTAAATGCCCCCCTCCAACTTACCGATGCATTCCTAGACTTTTCCCCCGTGCTCCAGACTCCCTGGTGTCAAGTGGAGGCAGCCGGTGGACGTCTGCGTGATGCACACAGACAACCTCCGCTGCTGCTGCCACTTTGGCCCGGCTTCTATGACAGAGCACCAGAAGATCACCCCCGGCGGAGGTTGTCTGCGCGTATTGGACAAACGTGCACCGACTGCCAGAGAGGAGGATCCAGGTCTACTGCAGCGCTGTAGATTACTCTCTCTCTGGCAGCCGGGGAGCGTCTACTGGCACTTCCGCCAGGGCAGAAGTGCCAGCAGCAGCAGAGGTTGTCTATGTGCATCATGCGGATGTCCACCGGCTGGCAGAGCAGGATCCAGGTCCCCTGCAGCACTGCTGGGGATCTGGTTCTTAGTCTTGTAATCAGACCTCTATCTGAGGTCCAATTAGAAGGCAACCTCGTCTTATAATCGAGCAAATACGATAATTAAGGAGGGGGAAATATCATTATAGAGTTCAGCACTGAAGGTATATATCAAATAAACAGAATCAGACATACAAATCAAATAAATACATGGAAACAGCATTGCAGGTATTAATCAACTGAATAAGACATATTAACCCTGTATTTGCAGGTACACAAAAATAATGTATGGAAATAGCATAGCACATATGGATCTACAGAATAACACAAACCCAGCTTTGCAGGTAAAGATCAATTGGAATTCACATAAAAACACGGCATTAAAGGTATATTTAAAAACCCCTAAATTACAGGCATAGATCACAGGTTGCACACCCCAAAGTCAGCCCTGGCGTCCACACTGCCCACATAGAACCTGACCAGCACCCAGATAACATACATTAGATTTGCAATCTTTGTCCCCAAATAGCCCAGCACAAGTCAACTTTGTCCCCAAACAGTCCGGCCTGTGCCATCTTTGTCCCATATACACCCTGCCTGTGCCATCTTGGTCCCCAAGGCTCAAACCTCCTGCTAGTGCCATCTTTGCCCTTCCACAATTATACATCTATGATACACAAACACTTTTACAGTCACTCACTAATTCACACATTAACTCATGCTCTCCCTCATTCAGACAACTCATCCACACATTAATTTAACACTTTACACATATCTACCCTCTCTCCCCCCTTTCTCACTTTCTAACCCCTCTCCCCCTTTGTAGTTCTTTGTAGGACCTTGAGGTCCAGCTACGGGAGCACAAGTCTTCTGTCTTCCTGCACTGCTGCGGTGCCCGCTGCTTTCACTGCTGAGCGTCGGAATATGGCATCATATTTCGGCGCTCAGCAGTGAAGCAGCGGGCACCAGCGAGCGGCTTTTAAAACAATGTCTTTTTTTGATGTGAGACGCCCCTCTCTCTCCTCCACATAAAAATAAATAAATAAATAAAAGACAGCGTTTAAAAGCCGCTCATTGGCTCCCCCCCTTTCAAATGGCGCCTATGGTACGAGCCATAGGTGCCATACCCTAGATACGCCTCAAACTGGGCACCACCGAGAAACCGGCTAAAAAACAGGGCTTCAATCATTGAGGACAGGAGCTTAACGCCCTTCAATTAAGATGAGAAAAGGAGCTGATTCTGTCCCCAACTCGTTTCTCTGTTCCAGATATTATAAGGCAGCCATCGGAAGAAGAAATCATCAAGCTAGCTCCTCCACCGAAGAAAGCCTGAGAAAGGTGGCGATGGCGACTCGACCCTCTCCTGTCTCCGTCGTTACTCCCCCTGTCCGCCTTGGATCTCCCACTTTCCTCCTTGCACGATCCGCATCAGGAGCGAGGAGCGAGGCGTGGGATAGAGCCGCCGGAGATCCGCGTCACCGGCGACCACTAACGACAGTCCTAACCCCATTGTGCGTGCTCCGTGCCCCGCAGTCTGTTCTATGGCGCGTTTCGTAAGCGTGTGCGTGTTACGTAGAAGTATTCTTTGTTTTTATCTTTTTTGTGGGATAACATGTGGCTATATACTATTCTTTTTTGTGTGTAGTTTGGAGATTTCTATGCAAATGGAAATGAAACTTTTTGGTTTATGCCCCCCAGCCCTCCCCTGTTGCCTTAGTCACCTCTGATCCACGGCAGCAAGCACTGGCTGGTGTTGGCCGTGTTCGGTGAGCCAGGGGTGCGAGCGTTGGCACGTGGGGTGGCCTGGGGTGGTTGGGTCGTGTCAGGACATTCCAATTTCTGTTTAGAACCTTTGTCCATCAACCAAATATGCTCAAAAACACGGAGGGGATCAGAAAAACCTGGAGGGGATCAGGGACACGTTCGCACGCTCCAGTTCATTGAATCTTACGAGGTTCATTCTTAATTCCTTCAGCCCAAGGCCCTGAGCCAACACTGCCTTAGTTACCTCCATAGACCACGTCCAGAACTGTGCCAGCCATACAAAACACAGATACATTGTAAACATATCATCAGTCTACAGCCTAGGGGTTATAATGGAGAACCTGTTTCAAGGAGCTTACAGTCTAGAGGTATAATGGTAGACCCTGTCCCAAGGAGCTTACAGTCTAGCGGTATAACGGCAGACCCTGTCCCAAGGAGCTTACAGTCTAGCTATAATGGCAGACCCTGGCCAAGAGCTACAGTCTAGCGGTAATAATGGGAGACCCTGTCCCAAGAGCTTACAGTCTAGCGGTATAATGGGAGACTCTGTCCCAAGGAGCTTACAGTCTAGCGGTATAATGGGAGACCCTGTCCCAAGAGCTTACAGTCTAGCAGTATAATTGTTAAATAGGGCAGCAGGGTAGAAGAGGGAGCCAGAAAGTAAAATAAGATTGTGAAAAAGAAGAGGTCATTTTTGAAATGATAACAGAGAGACCAGATGAAGTAGGTGATGCGGTTTATAGACTGACTGAACAAGGTCAGAGGCAACAAAATTAATGCAATGTATTAACTGCCTCCGCCACTCCAAGGTGATCGATGGGGATTGGTATGTGCCTAATTAACCCTTTATTAGCAGGCAGCGGACAGCCCTCTTGTGGCAGGAATTAGAAGGATACCTTAATCTGCAAGACAATGAGTTCAAAACCAAGGTGCACCCTTATATACAAAAGAACGGCTTTTATCATGCAAATAATTTGCATACCAGGGCACGACACCACAGGTAGAGAGGCTAACTAGAAAAATGTCCCCCCGATTCATACATTTGATCTATACCCCTGTCCTAAGGAGTGTTTAGGTGACAGATCCCCCACATGGCAACTTACTGTATTATTTTTGTCACATATGGCATTCTAGGTTTGAGGGAAAGATTAATTATCTGAGGTTTGGGTTACCCTCCTCTGTGCCATTTAGGGGCAGTCATCTGCGTTTTAACCAACCTACCCCCGTATAAACCCATAAACCACCTCTGATATACAAAAAGAAAATGCCGCAGGGCTCCTAGACAATGCCTTGTATGGCTTTTCAGAACCGCCAACATTTTTTTTTACATTTCTGATTCTGGCTATTCGATTTCAATGTTTTAGGGTCCCCCCCTAACAGACGCACATCTGGATCAGTGTCACACGGCGCATGACTTAGTTGGCAAGGGCTCAAGTGGATAATTTTACAGGAAGGAGATAAAAATAGGAAAAAAAATTCTAATAATAATTATTCCAGAATTCTCCAGCATAACTTTGACATTTTACTCCTCTGCTGGCATATCGTTCCATGAACCCACCGCCCTCTCTGCTAAATCCCCGTGATACTTCTTATAGCTATTAGGCGCCCGCAAACTAAGCAGGTCGATTTGGTTGATGTTGCACAGAAGGCTTCTACACCAGAGGCGTTGATTCCAACGAAACCACCAGATCTCACAGGCCATCAAACTATCGCTCAGACGAAAACACAAACAAAAGGCTTCCCCATCG
The DNA here is from genome assembly GCA_009364415.1 of Spea multiplicata. Lineage (NCBI taxonomy): Eukaryota > Metazoa > Chordata > Amphibia > Anura > Pelobatidae > Spea > Spea multiplicata. The sequence goes on from VKOC01000008.1 coordinate 35,688,564, forward strand.
ATCGCTCGGTTTCCACTCACTCCTATTGTTATGTGTTATCCCGAAATCTGCCAAGGGCCGTCAGGAATTCGTGCTGCGTCTGCTTCTTTCACATCGCTGGGAGGGAGCGCATGGGACCCTGTGTGTTGTGTTTCTTAATGCGTTATGATGTCATATTTACCACTGCCGAGGACCACTTGGCTTTGTATTTTCTGATGCCCCCCCCCCGCCACTCCCAGCTATTTTTTTTTTTTAACCTATTTTATTTTGGTTGTAGAAATCACTGAATTGTAGCAATTAGAAAAAAACTTTCCAAAAAATAAAGATTTGAATTAAAAAAAAATAAAAAAAAATAATATATTACAAAGATTTAAATAAACTAGTAAAAATGTGTTTTAGTAATAGACAATATTAACTTGTTAAACCTTTTTTATTTATTATTGTTTATGCAACGTGTAGAATATACATTTATTTGTAAAAGCTTCTACATTCCCCCCCCCCAAAAAAAATTCACTAAATATAATTTCAAACAATGGGTGGTCTCACACTATATACCTGTTTTTTTTTTTTGGTCTTTCGCCTTCCTATGGTAAGTGGCTAAAAAAGTAAATACCGAGTTGGTGCAATGATACTTTTGCGGATGTGTTTGTAATTAGTAATTTTTGTTCTTTTATAAAAAGTGATATTTTTGTCTACCCGATGCTTACTAATGATAAGCACGTTGTAACGCTTGCTGATGCTAATGACCATTTCCCCCTTCATACATCACAAGGGTCTCCGAAAATAGTTTTTGTAGGCTCTCTGCGTAAAAGGCCAATAATATCAATCTACATATCAAAAAATATTTTTAAAACATAATCCACATTTAATCATAAATAACCAGTGCCTTTCAAGAAGATAGATTAGAATTTTCTGCATTGGTAAGATCAGACCGAAGCAATTTCACTAAACCTTACGCATATTTTTTGTGACATTTGCCCTTTTAAACATTAAACTCAATTAAAATAATAATAAAAAATATATATATTTGAAAATTGGCGTTTATTTTTTAACAGGCCAAGGGAACGAATGCATATATTTTACGTACCATATAGAGAAGGCACTATATTTCTACATACTACGTTTTCGTAAGAATAGGGATATTTTGACACGGGTTGTTTGTTTTTTTTAAATCTCATTCTGATATTGGGGTAAATAGATATATATCAACAAAGTAAACAAATTAAGTTCTTATTTAGACATTTAAAACATTTAAAATCAGATTTGGTGTGGGAAGATAAGCTGCCAGACAACTAATGTTTGAAAAATGATACCGATTTGACTACCTAGAACCCGCTGACTTTGTGACTTTGGGTTTGATAAGGAGAGACTGAAGCACAGCACGTTAAAAACCAAAATGTACGATCAAGCCATATTTCATAAATTAAGGCGATATTGAAAAAAAAAATGGTACATGAGTGTTTAGTTGCACTTTTCAATCAAGATCAGGAACCTAGAACACCACCTGTCCACCTGGTAGAACCAATAGGTTTTCCTCTTTCAGCCCTTATTTTAGGCCAAAAAAGGATGAAGAAATTCTACCCTTTTTTCCCCAAATTACATATAGAAAAAGAAGCTTATAAACAATTTTATTCATTTAACCCCCGACAGTAAATACATTTTCAGTGAAATGTTACAAGTGGCCTTGAACATTTGGAACTTTGTATAGATCCAAATGTTTTCTCCGCTCAGCTCCGTCCCTCGTTTTAAATGACGGGAGCGGAAGGCTGGCTCCGGAAAAAGCCATACCACGAGATACCGTTAAAGAATTATAACCCTCTTCCGTAACGGGGGAGGGGATTTTTAAAAGTGCCAGATCCCCAAATTCCCACAAATTTCATGCTTGCTTTTCCTTTTGGATTTTATTTCCATTTGCTCTTTCCCAGCATTCAGCGCTCAGACCGTGTTAACTGTGTGTACATATATTATAAATATATGTATATTAAATAGAATATTGTGTTTCTCTTGCCGTTTAGTGTTAATTTATTGCCAAGCAAAACAGGACTTGAGATGAAGGATTACATTTTGGTTTTCTATATTCCAAAAAAAAAAAAAAAAAATTAAGAAAAAAAATAAAATTTAAAAATGTAAAAAAATAAATATGTTTTTAAATATGAAATATGTATATTTAAAAATATATTTGTAAGATGCTGTTATTGTGCGAAAGATATGGTTGACTCTAACCTAAGGAAGAATAAAATTTGTGAGTAAATCGCCAAAATGAAAGGGTAACCAAATTGGGTTTTGATTATATTTTCTACTTAAAATATATTTTAATTACTTTGGGCGACAATTTTGAATTTTCTAAATGCTCACCTTTAAAGGAAAATATTCTAAAATTATAAAATGTCAACGTATTAATATTTTAGCATATTTCCACAAATAGAATAAAAAAGTAAAAGAAATACGAATATCGAATGCACATCAGCATTTATTAGGGATGGGAAGGATGCCCAAAATTTGGAGTGACCAGTCTGTGCACAATGACGGCAAAATAAATATTTAACGGAAGACTATTGTTAAGGGTTTAGTAAGAAATTAAAAAAAAAAAGTGTATTATGTGAAAACTATACCTTTAAAGCATTTTGCACTGACCAGTAGAAGTTAACACCTTCCATAGAGAGGTCTTTGTGTGGTAGAATTTGTTTAAAAAAATATAAAACATAAAAAAAAAAATGAATATTGTTAGGAAGCAAATGAAAGTGATTTCATTCCCATGCTTTGCTTTTGCATTCAACTTGAAAAATGATTAAAAAATGAAATTAAAAAAAAATGGTAATTGTGCTAATAAAGTTTATTGTATTGAATAAAATGGTCATGTGTGATTTTTGAATTTATTGGTTTTATTCTAGGTTATGTGGCCCCTCCTGGGTCTGGCTTTATCCTGCACCCTAAAGCAGTTGTCGCAAGTTTTAACCCCTGAAATATTTGGGGGGGGGGTACGATAATAGCATTCCCTCTACTTGTCGTGAGTTACAGGCGACTAATGGCTTAACACCATGGTTCCTGTGTTTGGTGGTGTTGCATTGCGTTGGAGACCACGCGACATACATTCTATGACATTTATATGTTACGCGTAGAACGTTGAGCTGGGACTTTCCAATGTTTGGCTGCAATCATTTTAAAGGCGATGTGGGGAAATAGTAACACACAGAATAAGGGCTGCATGTACAACAGCCAACGCTATAGGGTACAACAGCCAACGCTATAGGGTACAACAGCCAACGCTATAGGGTACAACAGCAGCCCCTAGATTACCGTCGGAAAACACGGACGCGTGGAAGGGGTCACTGCATAAGACGAGCTTCACTCACCGAGCCAGACTGGAAAGAAATGTGTAAAGCACACAGACATGGAAGGTGGCATTCGATGGTCAAGCGCATCCATAGACCTTGCCTTGGGCAGACAGAACGTCTCATCCTGGCGTGGTAAGATTACTCATTGAGTGGAGATGAAGCTCGGTATGTTTTGAAGTGTGAGGCGTTAGCGTGTCCTAGCAGGTTCATGTTCAGGGAGCCGAGGTATACACGTCGCAGTCAACGTGCCGATGGACTGACCTTAAAACTCAGGAGCTTGGGGTAGTTCAGGCTGATCCAGGTCAATGACACAGATAAGTGGTGGCATCTCAGCGATGAACGTATCCTCCTCCCTATCATTAATCCGTTTCAGAATTCCTCTTTCCTGATCCTGTCTATGATAAGAAGGTCCTTCTCCTGAACTAGAAAACAGCCTCAAAACACAAAAAAATAGTTTTTTTCCTTAAACCTTTACACACAACTGTGCACCGGACCGGACCTACGGCCAGGCTTACTTATTGTTAACTATAAACGTCCATCGCTGGAATATCGTGGCTTCCCCGGCAGAGAGAAATCAGAATATCGCAAATTACATTTATACAAAATAAAATTCAGAGATCAAAAAAAAAAGCACACCATTTTCAGTCTCTTATTGCATTTATTTCTATATAATATATAAGTCTTTTTTTTTTTTTAAACTTAATCTTTAAATTCTTAAACATCCAGCTCAATACTCAGATTAATAAAACAGTGATAAAGCAAATTCATTTCTGCCTCCAAAGTCTGAATTTTGGTTCAGTTTGTTTTTTTTGTATTAGAAAACCTGTGTTTTTTTGTTTTTTTTGGATGTGTGAAATTTAATGCTTTTCTTTTTAAATATTTTCAATGAAAATTGTAGAAGAAAGAACAAAAAAATCCTTTAAGTGCAAACAATCGCATTTTTTTTTTATTTATTATTTACAAATCCCTGCTATGGAAAGCTTTCTGCAGGCATACGGAGACTTGAAGGGGAGGAAAAAAAAATGGGAATATGTCGGGTCGCAAGGTGATTTTAAGCAATTTAAAGCAGAGAAGGCTGTTACAAAATGTGCAGCATCGGAGACCTAAGACCAGAGAATCTTCTCATTCTAGACGGAGGTGGTTTTTTTCTGTACTATAGAAGTTTTCTGATGACGATCAATAACTGTATACCAAACACAACCATGTATTGTGAACAACTCGTTACTGAAAATAGCGTTCCGGGGCGAGCCCAAGATCAACGCGGATTCCCTTTTTGGCAAACATTGACGTTCTTACAAATATGAATTTAGGTTCCGCAGAAACCCCTTAAAGGGTCTCGTAATTGCAAAGCAAAGACACACCTCCTGAAGAGTAACTGATCAGCTATTAATACCCCCACGAGAGTCTTTTAGAAACTTCCGATCCGAGCCAACGATGGCAACAAGCACAGGTCAATACAACTCAGGTTCTCAACTCCACTCACTCTAGAACCCCAACCATCCTAACCAATTCTGTACTTGGCACGATCCAGACGGCTGCCGTTTCCACAAAGGACACCAAGTGGGGGGGTCTGACTCTTATAAACACGGCTTTCTCTTACCCTTCTTACAATACTTGGGTGGAATAACTTCTCTATCTCTATGGATGCATGGAGAGTTAAAAAGATTCTGCTCGGAATGAGGAGGATATCAAAAATTTGAGGTCTGAAACAGACTGAGCCAATTATAGAACAGCAAAAAAAAACAAAAAACATTGCAGAAGGGGTGAGAAATTAAAACATAGCTTTAAGCGGTTATTTCTGCATCATATAAGCAATAAATGGGGTTTCTTTGTAACTTCAACGCGCATGAATCCACTCGCAGCCTACACATTAAGACTCTCGATGCGGTTGCTGTGATGGCGGAGAAGACCATTGACAGCCGCTAGCAGCCGACAGATACAAGGAACACACAGGTAAAGTAATGTGGGGGCCGCCGGGAAAGACGCTGGTTTTAGATGGCTGCTCTTATCTAGAAAAGTGAAAAAAAAAAAAGCCTTTTTTTCTCCAAAGCGTTCATCGCCAACGTGTTCTCGATTGTCCAGCGTTCCAGCCACAGGCCATGTAGAGAAAATCCAAAAGCGTCCTCTTATATTCTCCCCCACGCTAAAGCCGGTCAATCCAAAGTGCAATTTATGCCGAGCACGGGGTGCCCCCTTTCCAAAAACAAACAAATGAAGCGGGCAGAAGAGGAAATGCATGTTTTTTGTTTTTTTTGTGGTTTTGTACTTTTTTCCGTTTATCTATTGTCCTATAACCTTAATAAAAAGCTGAAAATGTCTGTTAGTAATGAACTCCTCTTCATTCCCGAAAGAGGGATGGCTTGGGGAATGCGGGTGAACACTCATGACGGGATGCACTGGACGCGGTCGGGACCTTCCTCCTCGTCCTCGGAGCTGTCGGAGGAGCTGGGAGAGTCATCGGAATCGGCGTCACCGCCACCCAAGCCCGGATCTCTTCTCCTCTGCGGGGACGAAGCGTTACCCGTTATGGTGACAGGTTGGAACAAAGCAAACGCCTTTGGAACAAAGCAGCTTTTATGGTGATGACACAAAGTAACCCTTACAGGACCGCAAGGAAAGAAAAAGTATCAACACAACTTAAAGGGGACCGCGCGCTCTGCTTCTGAACCCCGGCCGGACAACTCTCCAGCCAAACGCGTGACAGGATCACATCGGCTCAAGCACTGAAATAATTAAACTATTATCAAAAGTTAAACTCTTATTAATCATGGGGGCACGTAGGAGAATTATATATATATATATATATATATCACATATCTTAAGCGATTACCTATGAAACATCTACAGGTAACGGTAACCAAACGAAATCACGTCCCATACCTGCCATGGAGGTGAAACGGGTCGTGCGCTAAACATACGTTCTAGAGGAATAATAAGAGGTTTGCTCGGCAGAACACAACGTGAATAACAGGAGTCACAAGCGGAGGGAGAGTAGCCAGCGTTGTACCTGCTGCGTTGGATCTTGGCTTCGGGAGCCAGGCACGGTGATTGCCAGCAATTTGGGGCTTACAAGATCTGGAAGGAGTTAGCGGATCAAGAGCCAAACTACTCCTAAAAACCGACGAGCGGCATATTGCGCCTAATGACATTTAATATAGAACAGTTTTTTTCTTTAAAGCCACACTGACTGCATACAAAAGGTGTTTGGGAAACGCAGGGGGCTCGACTACCGCTGCTAAAACAGCTGCTTTGGGTCCTTAACTGTCCCCTTAGCTGGAATGAACAGGAAGAATAAAGATTCCTACCTGAGGAAGAGACCTCTGTGTCCTGAAAACATGCGTTAAACACAACCCTCCACTTTCTGGATTCCCAGAGAACATTAGGATTTTATATTGTATGTCGGATGCGGATCCCTCGGACTTATTTTAAATGACTGTTTATTTAGATACCGCAGTACTGCCCGATTAAAAGATATGCAAGCTTTTATACATAAATTAAAGACAGAATGGGTGAGTGTAGCTGAGATTGAGGAAAAGTGTTAGATGCTACAGCCAAGGGGTACGTGTAATCTCAGGACAATCAACATGTCGGCCCAATCCCAACAGTCAGGCTGAGGATCATAGGACACGTAGTCCGATTACAGCATGGAAATCAGAAAGATAGCGCTGAAACAGTCCTGTGTGACCTGAAAGCTGAGATAGGACAAAGCTTGCCAGGCAAATACCAAGCATATGCACGGCTCGAAGCATTGGGTACATGTAAAGCGCACAACGGGCAGCTTCTACCCGAAACACCGATGGAAGCTGCCCCCGGGATATGGCGTGGGAAAGGTACGTACCCTGCGGCGCCCCCTCTGTCTGAGATGGTGCATCAGGAACCAGAGCATGTGATTGTCGAACAGATCCGTGTGATGCAGGCTGTCTTCATCTCTCTCTCGCTTGTTCTTCTTAATAACCTTATATAAAGCAGAAGAAACATTTCATGAAGCTTTCAGACGCTGCGCAGACCGACCTCGGGGCCGTTTTATTCAAGCACAGGCTGGCCTGTTTTAGACGATTCTGTAGGCTGCCAACTCTATGCCGATATCACGATAAAATATATTATTAAACATAGATTTCTGCCGTAACGTGCACCCCCCTCATAGCCAACGCGGTGAAAGTATCAAGACGGTCGGCACGTATACACCCCCTGTGATAATGGATTCCAAGGTAGGTGGACATTATGCATGATTGGAGTCTAAGATGGTATTTTATTACTAATAGAGTCAGCAGCTTGAACGGGGCATCTACTGTAATGAAAGCTGGGGTTCGGGGTAAGAGGCAGGCATGGAAAGCATCGCTGGTGTTTTGCTCACTGCGTGGCACGAGACTCGCTCTCTCATGATAACACCATATGGGGGAGAATGAGCTCAGCGCCACGCTGACTAATCTCAGGCCCACACACCGAGCCGACGCTTTTCACAAAGCTTTTTATTTTTAACCCCAAAAGCTCCACTTACATCTTTCAGCTCGTCCAGGGCAGTGGGCTCCTTGGCCGTGGGGAGCCAGATTTTCACATCGTAATCAAGGCCACTGGTGGCAAGGACCGGCAGGTGAGGATGCGGCTCTAGGCAGTTTACCTGGCGAAAAAACCCAACATAAATGGTTATATTAACAGATTGCAGGAGAAGTCCGAAGCATTCGTTCACGGCATAAAACCTAAATTACGGGTTATAGAGGACAGAGAAGCTGTTAAAGTACAGGTCGGCGTGTTTGCGGATTTACATTTCTGTTCAATTATTTATTATTTATGTCATCATCTGTTCCCCTTCGATTCCAAGCACCGTGTGTTATAAAGGTGACCACGCCGGTCTAATACGCTCACATCACACAAATCATTCAGATCTCCCGCAGAAATATAATATATACGCCCTCCGTCCATAACACCGGCAAACGGGGGATTTAAGAATATTAGCGGATGGAGAGCAAGTATTAATAAAATAAAAAGGTTAAAAGAACCCAAATATAGATAAATGAAAACAATTAAACCGTAAGCATGCGAGTATAAGCAGAAGAAATCGCATTTCCCACCCGGAGCGGAGCCGCCGGCCACGGCAGAACATCAGTAAGGAAAGCCGGCGTTCCTTTTAATGCAGATGTATTGCCATGTTTGAAGGCGGCTAACAATGTGAAAACATTGCCCCCGAGGTCTAATGAAACAAAACCAAGCCGCCCGATATGGCTTAAATAGAATAACCATTGTGCAAATTCACTTTTCCCCGGAATTATGGCAGCCGGAGGACAATGGCGAGGAGCAGACGACTGATGGACGCAACCGAGTCGGCTCAGACCAGAGCGCTTGCCCCGACGGCAAACAAATATAATCCTCCAATTAAAATCTCTCGATGTTAAATACCTCTGGGAGCCGTAAGAAGCAAATTAAAAATTGATAAAATTCTGTCAAAGATCCCAATTTAAGAACAAGGGGAGGACCAAATCCTGCTTTGCTGCATTCATTTATTACTTGATCCCCGCCAGACCAAGGCAGGGGGAAATGTCTCCTAAACGGCGTCCGCGGAATTCAGGATACTCACCACGCCGCCCTTGTCACCATCCATGAATTGCACAATCTGACAAGATGACTTCTCCCACAGGAATATGTGACCGCAATCGCTGCCGCTGACCACAAATTCACTGTTTGGGCCGTAGAAGTTCACCCCCTTCACTGCAAGACAAAACGATACGTGATAAAGGGGCTGCATGCGCCGCCGTAAACGTACCACTAAATAATATCAAATAATACATACGCGAAATCCCCGCGGGCACGAGGGCTCTGTAAAACTATTACTAGCTTTATGGTTCCCCCGACCAGCTACATAAATAAAGCGCCTGAACTCGAGACGCAGGACTCTAAAATCCGAGGCCCGATCTCATAGCACAGGGTAATAAATCACCTATTTTTTTTAATAATATTTTATTACTTTATCTGCTTTTGATTTGAAGCATATTTTATTGGGAATAATACATAGAGAGGTCATGCTATGTATACACCAAGAATATTTGTCACACAAACATAATTATATATATATATATATATATATATATATATATATAATTTCAATTAAGCCAGGAGCTTGATACCATCAAGGCAGCACGACAGCATCAGCGGTACACGGATACACGGGATCGGCAAGTAAAGGGAAAACATCGCACCTGGTACCAGACGGGTCTCAGTTCATTATTTAAATGTCACCAACACAAAAAAAAAAAACGCAGAAAACAAGACGTCTGTTTCTCTTTAAGGAAATAACCCCCCCCCCAGAAGAGAACGGGTCCGATTACCATAAAACCGACAAACACGCGCTTAACTGGAAATATTTAATGAGCGTTTTCCCCGAGTGCCACAGACAGTCATTACGAGACATCAAAACTGTTTCTAGGGAGAGGGGATTTAAATTGAAGGTTTGTAAATTTATTTATTTATTTTTAAACGCCAGCAATGGGTTAAGCGTTCCAGACAGTAGAATATTCTATATCATGGGAGCAGCCGGAGCCGATTGTCACACGCAGAGCTATAACGCCCTCATCAGGACGAGCCGCTCCCTGCCTCGGCCCAGGAAATTCACAGGGAAATAAAATCCTGACAGCCGGACTAAAAACCCCTTCTACCCCGGAGTCAAAAGGGTTAAAACTGGCTGGGAACTGAGACAGGAGGCTAAATTAGCAGCAGATGTCTCAGGGATTCAGTAGCTAAGATTAAGATAGGAAAGGTTAGCCTTCTACTCCTAAAAATGACCCCTACGTGACCAGGTATGCAAATGACTCTCGCATTAAGCAGCTCATTTGCATATAAGGCAACATTAATGTCACAAAAATAATAAGTGACATCATACTCTGCCGCTATTACAAGCAACATGCAACTCAAAGCTTATGACAAGCAGGCGCCGGAGTATTACACCCGAGGCACCGCGCCTTCCCCCAACCATCCGTAAGGCCTCGAAACCCCCCCCCTCCAATACTGCGTCTATTAACCCTGAGGGGGGCGATAATCACAGCGCTAGGGGTAGTACGCAAATCCGTCTCATCCCGGCCGTCTGCTCAGGGATCCGGAAGGCAGATAAAGATCTTTACTTTCTGCGCAGATTTCAGAAAACAAGACAAATGGATTTTAATATCCGAGTCCCGGAGGGCCAAAAAGAAACAAAAATAAAATACAAAATACTCCGCTCTCCCCAAATCACATAAAGGGAACGGAGGATTTGAAAAGATTTGGGGAGCACAGGGGCTACATAAATACGTTCCCAAGGGAAGACGCTCCCTAGATTTTTTTTTTTTTTATTATTTTTTTTACTAACATACGCCTGTCCATACATACACATTTATACACTGCCCTAACCACACACCCCTGCCTTATATATATATATATATATATATATATATATATATATACATATACACACACACACAAGCTTACAAACACACAAATACCTACACTACTCTTACACACACCTGACCATACACATACACTGACCTTACACACACCAACATATACACATACACTGCACTCACACCCCTTTCTCATCTTCTTTCTCCCATCCAGTTGTGGGAGCGCGAGGTTTATCATTTCAGACCTCTGCTTTACTGCTCCCTCATCACTACGCGCCGGCAATTGATGCCGAGCGCCGGGACATGACATCATCCCCACGCTCTGCATTAATAGCCGGCGCGTAGTGATTAGGGAGCACGGAAGCCGAGGTCTGAAGTGCCGAACCTCGAGCTCCCTAATGTTGGTTTAGTTAGAGGGAGGTCGTGATCTCCACAACCAGCCTTGCTGATCAGGGCTAGTTGGGGAGATCATCATTTTGCACCTACCTCGGCGCGGCCCTGAAGAGGCAGCTTCTCCGCTCACCCCTCCCCTAAAGATTGGTGGCTTCGCGGTAACCTCCGGCTCGGTAAGTACTCGGTACTCTGTTAGTACCCGGCGTATAAGACGACCCCCGACTTTTGAGAAGTTTTTCTCGGGTTATGCGCCGGAATATACGCCGGTTTCACAATTACCCTGCTGGAGGTATTTCATTTCAGATCGGACGTCACGCCGGGGGCTTACAGGACCCTACCTGTGGCATTGTTTCGGTGTCCCTTGTACCGTTTGACGTACTCTGCGCCATCGCTGTGGGATGAGTTGAACAGATAAATGTCTTCGTCGTTATAGCTGGCAAGGAGCTCTGTAATGAAATGGGAGGCTCGGATTAATAGGAACCCTTTCCTCTACAATCGATAATTCTATTCATTCAACGACTACTTGGGCCGTCTGCGCATGTGTAACGACATACTCATAGGATAATGTCAGAATATGTCAAGGTCAGCAGCCCCGGTCAGATACATAGAATAAAACCAGGACAGAACCATCCCAAAAACCACGACTGTTACAACCGGTTACTAAAAACCAGCCGAAACGAACGACCGCAGCTCTGGCATAGAAACGGTTAATAAAATGCGTTGTGAAGAGTCACACGGAGCCCCGACCGTTTCTATGGAAACTGCAGGATGTGGTCCTTATATGGAGACTAACCCTTTCAGCACTGGACAGAGTACACCGGGAATACCGTCCGACCTGCGCATGCCCGGTTATAAGTGGCCCCCCGAGGGCGTTCGAGAGCCGCAGAGCTAGCCGCCGGCCGTCGGAGGTACGTACCCGTTCCATCGTGGCTGTATACCAGACAGGTAATGTTTGCCTTTGCCTCGCTTGTGACCTGGAATACAAACACACGATGAAGACAGCAGACCAACAACACCGCATTAACCCCGTAACAGCGAGAAGCCTTCCCGAGTAACACGCAGACTGCAGGGGCCGCTTCAGCGACAAAACATCAACAGATCGAAGGCGAAACGGGCTTAAAGCAAACTGAAAAGGAGCTTTTTCAACTTCCAGGGCACCCTATCAGTGTCTGCTTCTGGGTCACATGACGTTCCTCAATTACAAGATAGGTGGAACAGCACCTTCCATATAAACCGTTTTTTGGATGGGATTGGATGTTACTCTTAGTAAAATGCCGTGGAAGTTATAATACTCGGGGTATTTGGACACAGCTTTCGGGGGCCACGTAGGTCTCTTCTTCAGGCATATTATCTCCCATATAAGCCGTACATTACACAGAGCCGCACATTGTCTACGGCACGAGGCGTCCCGTTGTTTAAAGGATCGGCGTTCTGGCGACACTTACTAGGTGGTGAGGGCAGAACTTCTTGAGGACGCCATTGTTTTCATTCTCGTTTATTTTGCGCTGGTCGTATATCCTTAAAAGAAACAGGGAGAGGAGTTACGGGCAGACCCGCCAGGACCCCGCCGCGATTAAACACGCGACAGATAACTAGCGTGTTTCTGTGTAAAAGCGCCACGCGGCGAGGCACTAGCGTACACGTTACCGTCACGACTCCTAGGAGAAGTAACCGCATTTATTCCATCTGTCCGCTGCTTGCTCTAAACTCCGTTCCTCTCTCCCTGAACCAAACATCACGGGGGGGATATCTTAAAGGGGTATTTGCTGGTTGGAATCTATCCCATGAATGTTTAAATTGCCTAACTGTATTGCCCTCCACCACTTCTGCTGGTTGTCTGTTCCATGCATCTACCACCCTCTCAGTAAAGCAGTACTTCCTTACATTCTATTTAAGCCTCTGAGCCTCTGTCCTTTGTTAAATCCCATCTCCCCGCTCCCCCTCGATGGCATTAAACGCGCAGGCATTACTTCCCAGGTCTGCAAAGCACTGATTAATCTCATACGAAGCCCTTTCCGATAAAACAAGGACCTCATGGTGTCTGCGACGCGCGGCTCGTTAATTAGATTAGCGGGTAACGTTACAGTCGGGGCCCACGCATGTTAGCGGACTGAGATGTGTGAAATGAAGTGTCGGGAGGGCCGCGCAGGCAATGCCCACCTGACAAACTGATCCCTGCCGCCCACAGCGAACTGGAACGTGTTGGCCGGATTCACGTAGATGGTGTAGAGTCCAACCTTCTTCTCTTTCTCCTTGGTTACCACCAGCCGGCTACAGAAGAGAGATAACAGAGCAACTCGATTAAAACGCATAAAATTAACAGACCGCGGGGGGAGACCGGCCAAAAAGCTCAGGGGTACTCACGACGCCGGCCGGTCCTGCCGGAGGTCAATGGTGAAGACCACGGCGTCCTCGCCAGCAGATAAGAACGTGCACGGGGAGTCGGGTTCCAGAGCAAGCTGGAGGAACAGAGGGAAGGAAGACGCTTAACACGACATAGAATACATACTGATAAGGGATACGTATTTACACAATCCTATAGTGTCCACCATTCACCAACAAACACAATACCATCTCAACAGGGCCACAACTCCGAGAGAACCAGAGACTACCGGAGACGCTCGCCGCCAACTACTACTTAAATCAAGCGGGATTTATCCAAGCACGGTTCGGGTTCACGATTGTGCCCACCTTGTGATTGTGCCCACCTTGTGTGATTGTGCCCACCTTGTGTGATTGTGCCCACCTTGTGTGATGCGCCTTTGTGCTGCGCTACTCTCTTGGTGTTTTTGCAGCACTGGATGGCAGACAGTTCAGCGATCCGCACCTGCCCGTCTCGGGCACACATGGCTATCGTTGAGTCTCCGCTGTTGGGCAGAAATTTCGCCTGAGAAAAACAAGTGAAATGAACCGAAAGTGCTAGACGGAGGTAAAAGGAGCCTATAAAGGGCCCGGCGGATTTACCTGGAAGACGTTACTCTTATGTCCGCTCTCAAACTCCAGCACAGGATTCTTCTTCACCCAATCCCACACCACAACTTTGAGGTCATCGCTGCCGCTCGCCAACCAGGTCCCTCGCTGGTTGAAGTGCAGGGTGTTCACGCAGCCGCTGTGTCCGTCCAGGCCGTGAAGCAAGCGGAATCGCTGGACGAAACCTCGCGCCCCACAGGCATCGTAGATGAAGCGGGCGCTGCTGCCCAGCTCCCGCTGTCGGAGGGCATGGATTGCTCTCCAGCGAGGGAGGGGTAGAGGCGTCTTTTCAGAGGATACCCAATCCTCCAGGGCCCTCTCGTCATCCGATGAGTCCTGGTCATGGTTGGCGCGTTTTCGTTGAGCTCGCTTTAGGAGACGATCTCCTTCCGCCTCTTCATCGTCGTCATCATCATCATCATCATCGTCGTCATCCTCTGAGTGAGAGTGGTCGTTACCTCGGTTCTCGTCATTGATGGAGTAATGGCCGGTGTCGTCCATGCTGTCCGAGTCTTTATCTTCTCCGGAGCTTTCAGACCCGGTGTCCCTGCTTTCTGCCCGTGTCGCTGCCGCGTCATCGCCAGTGAGGCTCAGGCTCATGTCAGACGCCTCCACCTCGATGCCGGAGGAATTTTCTCTGCCTTCTTCTGTCCCGGATTTGTCTTCAGGGCTGCTAGAAAAGCCCCCTGTAGAGAACAAAACAAATTAAGAGGGTCTTCCGTGGGAACCATACCATGAATCACCATAAGTGTCACAAGCTACGACGGCCCACGGGTACCAGCTATGGGCCATTAATAAAGATCAGACAATCCGGGTCACCTTTCACATTGACTTCTCTGTAAATGTGTCTCAGGTTCTAGAATTAAGGTAATTATGCATTATTTTATAGCGATGATGTCATTACATTTCATAACTTTCCCTTTGTGGCTTTCACAGAGCTTTTACCCAGAGGTCAGTTAGTTGGGAGACAGCCAGCGATTACGAGACGCTCTAAATGCGAAGAAATTGCTGTGGAAAGCGCTGGAGCTTTGCTGCGAGAGACGCTCTATAAATAAGAGGCGAGCGTCTCGGTAAAAGGATGTTTTTCAAAGAGACAGAAAGCAGACGCCGGTCACGCGGGGAGAAGGATTATAATACGTAAAACACAAAGAACCCTGCGCCACGATAACCAACCCTCTCGCAGCACAAACAAAACCGAGTATTTTTAATAATTATTTTATAATAAGGTCTTAAGACTGAGCTGATCACAATCGTGGCCTTTAAATGTCTCCCAACGCAGGCACGACAGCGCCAGCAGACCGCTTACCGTTTGTAAGATCAGTTTTCCCGTCAGCCATTCCCCCGCCGAACGACATTGTGACTCCCCTCTGACTCCCCGACTCCCAGGCCTTTTCACCTAAACAGGAAAAAATAACACATGGTTACTCTGCAGGGGGGGGGCGGAAGACGCACAAGAGGCTGCGATCAGGGCAACGAAGTGTTAAAAGAGCCCCAATAATATATAGCAGGTACAATAATATATATATATACGTATATTTTATACAGCGCCAACATATTCCGTAGCGCTGTGGCAAGCGTTCCCTTTCTAACTGGTTTGCTGCAGGGAAGCGGCGCCCTATACCATAGCGGTGTACAAACTAAATACTAAGCCGAGAGCCGATGATTTCAAAGATTAACCGCCTTCCACGGAGCGATGCATTACATAACACACGTTTTCTACGGCAATAGCCTATCAGTGCCTGCGTGTGTGTCACATGACAACGGAAGGGGAACGCCCACCAAATAGCATAAGATCTTGCAATACGTAGGTAATTTGCTGTAAGAGGCATATCGTTTTCTGTATGCCGCGGGGGTGCCCGTGTACCCATGATCCTTTGCTCCCCGAGCAGCTACGTCTCGTGGGCCGTGCTCACTAAGCATGAGGGTTCTAAGCGGAGGTCCGTGTAACTCACCGGCGGAGGAGAGCACACTAGCGGCAGGTCCCTCTCGACAGAGGAATCAAGAGACCTGCGAAGCACAAAGAGGAGGAAAAAGTCAAACGATGGAAACTCCACGCGGAACAGCAGCCATTAACCATTCACATGCCGCAGGAAAATAAAAGGCAGCATGTTATACACCGGGCCCCTGCGGCCCCCAAACGCTTACATACATACATATATAGATATACATGAGCAGACCCCCCCCCCCATGGGTCTCCATGATGTCATTAACGCACTTTTAAGGTTACGGCTCATCGGGCAGCAAACAGCAGAACTGCAACCCAAACCAGACAAATGTTCTAAGCAGTTCCGGGTATATCGTGGCAAATGGTATTTTACCCCGACCAACCATCTGCCCTTTGGACGGCAGGACGGGACGGGACTGGGGTAAAGCCTGGGGCGGGGGGTGGGGTGGGGTGCTAGAACACAGAGGGGAATAGCTGCATGGGCTCAAAAACAACACAAGGGGTTCTGGAGTAAGCTCTGGGCCACAATAGTGACCACTGTGCTGCAAGATGGGGGGTTCTAAAGCAATAACTGGGACACAAGGCTGAGTTCTAGAGCCGACAGTAACAAAAAGAGAGGGGTTCTGGAACAAACCAATGTAACAAGAAAAGGGTTCTAGAGCAACCAGAGCACAGAACATGGAACAGAAAGCCAAAGATAAACTGCTGTAGGGCAAACAGTCATAAGGTTCTAGACACAGCAAAACGCTACAATCAAAGTGTTCTAGAGCAAAACAACAACAACGACGTACAGTGCCTCCGGTGTTCTAGGGAGGGGATTCTAGACCAAGCACATTGTCACAAGCTAGGGTTCTAGAGCAGTTCTGGGACAAATCTGATGACAGGAGGCAGGGAGAAGATGGAAAGGGATTCCAGGCCCCGTTCTCAGGAAGGATCTAGAGTAATAATGACGTTTATTTAACCTACAACACCTTACACAGGGTGCGGGGCAGGGGGCAGTATAACCAATATATATATACACACATATATAAATACACACACATACATAC
>VKOC01000008.1:35712114-35849250 GCA_009364415.1 Spea multiplicata
AAAAATAAATATAGATAGATATGGTGGTCCGGGTAGCTGGGAACAGGTCGGTATAAGTCATTAAAGGTGGGCTAAATGGCACAGGGGCAGCGAGCGCCACGTCCAGGCTGCATGGGCATTTTATGAGCTGTAAGTGGCCCCTTCTCTAGACCAAGCAGCCCCATTATCCAGGTACATGGTGAACGTGGGACGGATGCTAACCCCAGAAACTAATCTCATTCTCTGCTATCCCCGTAGGTCCTGCAGCTTTACCTGCCCAACAGGTGAGTGCCCTGGGATGAATAAGTGGGGGGTATTGGAGTGTACACTCACATGATCTGCTTCCTGAACCGGGGTGTGTTGAGCCAGACCAGAATACTGGTGTCTGGATGTATTTCTTATGCATAGATTTTGTGGTCATTAGAGGAGGAGACCTCGTCCTGACGTCCCAGGTCGGTGCGTGATCTGCTTAACCTTTACCGCTGCCGGCCGGTAGATATCCTGGTTGTGGATTGGCCGATGTAGCTGGGATCCACTGGCTCTTATCTGTTGATAAAATATATTGACACGCCACTCACTCTCGACACCAACCATTACCCTCTATTTCTCTCTAGGATGGAAGCTCTGTCACCTATGCCGAGGTGACATTTACAGAGACGCCTACAGTCTGCAACTGAGAAAAGGGTCCGCTCTTCTGCAGCAGTCTACACCAAGGGCCGGGGGGGGAGCTGTCCGTGGGATGACCCCACTAATCTCCCACACCTCTGGAAATTATAGATGTAAGCTGGAGACCTGATCCCGGTGGTCCCACTTACACCACGAAGGGTCCGCTCCATCCGGCCCCAACATCACGGACTACACGGGACCTTAAAGGAACCATTTTGTTCCTGCAAAATATGCCGTCACAAGACACTGGACTTGGTGGACCGTACTCAGGTTACTGTGATGCGCAACAATTGTAGGTTTTTCCCATTGGTTTGGATCATTTGGTAATAACTCGTGTTCTTATGGGGGTCTGGCATAGGCCAAAGCAGACCCAAAATATTCGTACTTTATCCTTTCTCTGATTGGCCGCCTGCGGGACCTACCTGCTAGTACCCATGCTTTTTGGAAGAATGTATCATGCATCGGGTGCTTCTAGAACCTACCTTGGCTTCAACTTTCTTACCCATCGTTTAACTTGCAATACTGTAATTTGTCTGATTTAAAGAAATAAGCTTAATATGTTATTTTTCACAACCCAGGAGACATTTTAACCATTTCTAACGCCTAAGGAATATTAAACATTTCGTTTTTATGTTTTTAGTGGGGGAGTCGGCCAAGTTGAAATCACGTTTGTCTGGCAAACTCAATTTAGTGAATAAACCCCACTGAAAATGCACTTAAGGGAAACACAGAATGCAGAAAGCGGAGTGCTCGCTGGGCCCGTGTCGTCTTCCCCGCGTAGACGGACGGAAAGGAGGACGCCGGCTGAAAGATGGATTCTACGTTGAGGAGGTGAAGAGCACCTGGCGCTGTGATACTGCTCTGTCCCAGTAGAGGGCAGTACAGGACACCTTATAACTTAACACGCATGTTACACAAACGACACGCCGCCTCGTTCGGCTTTAAGTATGTTTTATTGGACTTTAAATAAATTCCCCTTTAAAGATATTTCCACATCCTGGAATATTTCTTAGTTTCACAAATGGTTATTTCCAACTTTAAAAGGTTTAATGGACTTGTTTTGTTCTTCAGACAGAAGAATTTATCTTTTTCTTAAATGACTGATAATTTTAGTTGCGGACGGACGCAAGGTTTTTGTGAAATCTGCTGCAGGTTGTGATACAATCCCTGACGTTCTCTCTGCCGCAAGATGTTTAGTTCATTATGATTCTTTTCTCATACAATCATTTCTGATCAAGGCTTCTCGCTGTCTGTCTCTCTCTCGCTGTCTGTCTCTCTCCCTCCGTCTGTCTCTCTCTCGCTGTCTGTCTCTCTCTCCCTCCGTCTCTCTCTCTCTCCCTCCGTCTGTCTTCTCTCTTCCCTCCGTCTGTCTCTCTCTCTTCTCGTCTGTCTCTCTCTCTCTCCTCCGTTGTCTCTTCGTCTCTCGTGGCCTCCGTCTGTCGTGTCTTGCGGTGCGTCTCGTCGGTGGGGCGTCCCGCGGTGGGCGTGGTGTGTGCGTGGTGGTGCGGGTCGCTCGTCTGTGGGCTCGCTCTGCTCTCTCGGGGTCGGTCTCGGGGGGCGCGTGGGGCCTCCCTGTCTTCTCTCGGTGTGGCCTAGGCGGGTGGCGTTGGGTCTCGGTGTCTCTCTCCCGTCCGTCTCGTCTCTCTCTCTCTCGTCTCTCCCTCCGTCTGTGTCTCTCTTCTTCATCATCTCTCCCCTCCGTCGTGTCTCTTCCTCTCTCTCTCTCTCACTCCGTGCTGTTGTCTCTTCTCTCTCTCTCTTCCTCCGTCTGTACTCTCTCTTGCTCTCTCTCCTCCGTTGGGTGGGCGTTTCTCTCTCTCGTCTCGGCTGGGGTTCTTGTTTGTTCCTCTTCGTCTCTCTCTTCATTCTTATTCTCTCTCTCTCCTTCTCGTTGTTCTCTTCTTTTCTCTCTTGTCTCTTCTCTCTCGCATAAAAACCGTGCTTGTCTGTCTCTCTCATCTCTCTCGCTCCGCTCTCCTCCGCTCTGTCTCTTCTTCTTCTATCTCCTCTCCCTCCGTCTGGTCTTCTCTCTCTCTCTCTCTCCTCCTCCGGTCTGTTTCTCTCGTCTCTCTCGTCTCTCCTCGTCTGGTCTCTCTTCCACTCTTCTCTCGTTCTCTCCGGTGGAGCATACAATTCCCGTACTGTCTCTCTCTCTCTCGCTCCGTTCTCTCCTCGTCTGTCTCTCTCTCTCTCTCTCCCTCCGTGCTGTGACTCTTCTAATCATCTCTCTCTCTCGTTATGGTTTTTGTTCCTACTCGTTCTCTATGTTCAGCGTCGAAGGCGATATCAAGATTTCGTGATTACTAAGAAGGATATCGGCCTCCGTCTGTCTTCTTCTCTCTTTCTTCCGTCTGTCCGTCATAGAAAATACCATCTCTCTCTCTTTCCCCTCCGTGTGTCTCTCTTGTTGCTTCTCTTCTCCCTCACTCTTCTCTCTCTCTCTTCGCTCCCCCTCTGCGTTTGTGTCTCTTCTCCTCGTCGCTCTTCCTCCGTCTGTGTCTTCTCATCTTCTCTTGCTGTCGGTCTCTCGTCTCAATCTCCTCAAAGGGCGGGGTCGGGTCTCTCGTCTCTCATAACATAACAAAAATCATATAAATTCCGCACAATCCGTCTGTCCTCTCTCTTCATCTCCTTCTTCGTTTACTGTATTGCGTGGGACCATATTGGATTGGCTCCCTGGGCGGGCGTCTGTCCTCCCTCTGCTCGTAGTCTCGGTATCTCGTCTTCCTCCGTCTGTTCGTCTCTCTCGTTGCGGGGCTCCTCGTCGCTCGTCCGGGTCATGTTCCTCGTCGGGTCGCGTCTTGCCCCACTATGCATGTCGATCTCTCGGGGGTCGTCTCCTCCGTCTGTCTCTACTGCGTCTCGTCTCTCTTCCTCCGTCTGTCTCTCTCCCTCCGTCTGTCTCTCTCTCTCTCTCTCTCCCTCTGCCTCTCTCCCCCGTATTCTGGTGGGGTGTATTACTGCTTTTTAAGGTTTCGTTGGTTTTGTTCTCACCCCCCTGCCCCGTATGAATCTATCACTGTGTGTTACAGTATTGCGTCATAATTCCATTTAACATAATCCTGTTTTTATGTTTCACACGTGTCGGCTCTACTGACTCGCCCTCCGTTATTGGGATCCATGCGTGTAACACGTAAATCACACCGGGGGTGGCCTTGGTGAATCTCCCCTGTAGTCTCTATTGTTTATCACTCCATACACTGCGGTTCCTCCTGTTGCTATTCAGGACTCCGGAGCTGCGGCATTTGTGTTCTGTGTCTTATGTATGTCCTGCTGTGTTAGCTCTTTGTTCTGTGGCTCGGCCCCTGCGTTCTGTGTTGTGGCTTCTTCGGTTTCCGTCTCGGATTCAATATTCTGGGTTGTGGCCCCCTCGGTCTGTGGCTCGGCCCCCTCGGTCTGTGGCTCGGCCCCCTCGGTCTGTGGCTCGGCCCCCTCGGTCTGTGGCTCGGCCCCCTCGGTCTGTGGCTCGGCCCCCTCGGTCTGTGGCTCGGCCCCCTCGGTCTGTGGCTCGGCCCCCTCGGTCTGTGGCTCGGCCCCCTCGGTCTGTGGCTCGGCCCCCTCGGTCTGTGGCTCGGCCCCCTCGGTCTGTGGCTCGGCCCCCTCGTTATGCTGCATGGTGGCTTCTTCATTCTCCTGCAGTGCCGCCTCTTCATTGTCCTCCGGTTCTCCTTCCTCAATCCCTCGTCTGGCCTTCCTTTGGGAATCACCTAAAAATACATGGAAAGCACTGACGACATCGGGCAGAAAGTGTCTTCCGTACCCCAACGTGTTACAGCTGGCATACATTATATATATATATATATATAATATGGCCCATTACGTGGTTCCCACAGGACATACGACGTAGTCTGATACCAACCTGCGCAATTCACGCTGAGCAAGACGCAGGCGGTCAGCACGGTGAACGTTATCAGGATGAAGGCCGCTGTGTACACCGCTATTTTATGGTTGGAATTCTCCACAGTTTTCCCCGCTATGAAATAAAACACACGGCAGTTATAGCGGCCCCCGCGGAACGCTTCCTTTAATTAGTATTGCACACCGTTGTTGAGTGACCTCCGTGGCTTCTATTGCCTGAGAGCAAAAGCTCAACTTAGCAGCGACAAATCACTCTGCAGGGCTGTTTACCCCGGGACGGAGGGCGTTTGTTCTAATAGCCCCGCGATGGAGGGCGTTTGTTCTAATAGCCCCGCGATGGAGGGCGTTTGTTCTAACAGCCCCGCGATGGAGGGCGTTTGTTCTAACAGCCCCACGATGGAGAGGATTTGTTCTAATAGCCCCGCGATGGAGGGCGTTTGTTCTAATAGCCCCGCGACTGACCGGAGCAGCTGTGCCACGGAATCACGGCTTCGTGCCCTTGGCTGACGGCATTGGATGCCGTGCATGTGTACGACGCGTCCGAGTCCCCGGGCTCCAGGCTGGTTCTGAGCAGACGGCCCCCGTCGTACAGGGTGTACGTCGTGTTCAGGGGGTCCCCCCGCCCGCTGTTAGCTGCCCAGGTGTAGGAGACGTCGCTCCCCGCGGTGGTGTTACAGCTCAGGAGCACCGAGCACCCTGTCGCCTCCGCGCGTCCTCTCAATACAAACACCTGGATTAACGGGGGGGCCACCGCTTCTGGAAAACAAAAACGTCCACGATGACTCCAGCGATGCATGTAGAACATTTACCGTTATCACCCGATCGCCTGCGCTCACGGGGCGTCTGGCAATATACTCTGTAGCGTTACTCCTGCTAGGACCCCCGGGGCTCTAACCCACCTCAAAGCAGAGGAGCGCAAGGAGAAACCAAGAAAACTAAGTAAAAGCCTCGTTGTAATCGTATAATTGGAGTCACGGGAAGGTTCTGTGTCCAGAAACGTTTTATCCGACAAACAGAGCGGCTATTATTTAACTTCTAATTACTAAAGGAGTGCGCAGACCCGCGATCCGATGCTACGAGGACCTAGCAGGAGGACTCGGTCTCTGATGGCTGTGGCCGTGGTATTTTTGGGGCTCCTCTATCTCTACGTTCTTCATGTAGAACTCCTTACCGTAGACAGTGAGCTGGAACTGGAATAGAGCCATGTGTCCTTCCGTGTCCACCAGGTGACAGCTGAACGTCCCGCTATCCCCCGGTCCCAGGCCGCCGATCTGCAGCGTAAAGTCACTTCCGAGCTGGACTCTCCCGAAGAACCGGGACCGGTACGTGGTCTCCGAGAACCCCCTGGAAAAAGAGGCCACCAGCTCGTCGGTCCGCGACAAATGTTTCCAGAAGACGTCTCGGGTTCTAAACCCATCCGGGAGCGCAGGGGAGAGCCGGATCGATCCTCCGAGGACCCCTTGGACCTGCGCGCTGTGCTCCGCGGCGTACGCTGTAACGATAAGGTACGTCAGCATGGGCGCCAGCCGTGGAAACGGGGAACATCCCAGCAGCTTTGCGTTCCAAATAAAAAGCATCAATTAATTGGAATCACAAATATTCTAATGAACGTTTCCGCAGCCTCGTTCCTGTACCGGCCAATTAAATACACATCGCGGGGGTTAATGCCGGGTTGGTCGCCTACCTGTTTGTGCAAGTAAAATGGGCGTAAGCCACCGTATCATCGCAACGCCTGCTGTGCTGCCGGCTTTTTTTTATTTATTTTGGGGAGTGCGTTGAGTCCTGTGTTTAGGTCTCCAGTCCCTCCGTGCCGACCGTGAAGCAGATATTTATTGAGTGACCGTATGAGAAACGAGAAAAAAGAGCCGAGCGCAGCCCCTGATCTTCCTCTAACGTCTCGTGACCAATTAGATGACTCCAGCTAGAAAGGGGAACTCCGACGGGGGAAAACTTCCAAAAAAAAAGTGCCTTATTTTAACACCGTGACGTAAGAGGTTAGTGGAACGTTCTGCAGGTTATCTAAAAATACCGCGGCTGCGTTGGTAGATTTTTATTTCATTTAGTTAAGAGATGATGATGCAGAAGTCACTGAAGGGTTTGCTCACATAAAGCGTAATATTTGTTGCTATTGTAAGTAAGTTTTACCCTATTGAAAAGGTGGTAGATAAGTGGAACAGCTCCCCAGCAGAGGTGGTAGATGGTAATAGAGTGGAGGCATTTATACACATATGGCTTGTGAATCAAAGACAAGAACAAGGACTGATTAAGGTTTGAGTTTTATCCCAGAAGTCAGAAAGCAAGAAAGGGGCAGTACATGCGCAGAAACAGGGAAAGCACCCCAACAAAGCCGTGTCACATGACGCACTATTTCTAGAGACATTGCCTAATTTTGAGCTAATTTTCCTGGGGAACAAAAAAAATTTCCAGTGATACCAAAAATAAAATATATAATTAAAAATATATAATAAATATATTGTGAGCTAATGATGGGAGAAATATCTGGGTCATTAAAGCCCAGTCGCACTGATTCTGAATACTAGCTGCTGAATTATAACGAATTGACCCAATCTGTGAAAATGTTTAATGCAGAAGGAACTTTCTGTGCTTCTCGTCAGCGGAGCCGCTGTGTAGGAAGCAGGGAAATTCTGCATCCCTCCCCGAGTTTCTTCACAAGTCACGTGATATCTGGGAAAATGATCCCAAACCCAGCCATGGATGCCACGGTATTGTTTCACAATCCTACACGGCCGCTCCCCGCGGCAGGCCAAGAGTTAACCAGAAAGCGAAAGCGAGTCCGACCGGCCGAGTCCTGCATTAATGACTTAGTCCTGACCCATGGCAGTGGCCGCTCATTCACCTGACACGCAAAGGGTTAAAATTATTTTATTGAAAGGTTGATATTTGGATTATTGACGCATTTAGAAAGTCCCAAGACGTTGATGCCGCGGTCCCCGGGAACCCTCTGGGTCTCTCCTGCTATTGGTCAGAAAACGCGTTACGGGGGGGGGGGGCGTCTCGCTGCCCTTCATACAACGAGTGAGCCCTAAGCCGAGTGTGAGACTAACGCTCTTTCACAACACGTCTTAAACATATGTGCTCTGTCTGCATAATGAAGTTCCGCGTGGCAGTTAAAGGGTTAACACGGTACAGACGGCAGAGTTTCATTTGTCCCCAGGTGAGACCTGCGCCTGACGACCGCGAGACGGACTCAGCGAGCACAGCAAGTACGTGCGGGATTTGGGGGGATATTACATGTAATCGGGGCTTTTAGGGCCGTAGAACCCTGCGATGCCCTCATACCCAGCAAACATTCTGACCTCCTAGAAAAGAGGGGCATCAGGGGAGGGGAGAGGGGCGCACAGCTTTGAGGCTTAAACGTTTGGGAGGTATAGATTTGTTTCTTGAATGAGTATTTTCCCGAGAAGCTGTAAATATGATTTTATTCTTTTATAAGGCTTCGTTTGTCGCTCCGCACTCGGTCGGGAATTAACATGGCAGAGCTGCGTGGCCGAGAGGTAACGCCAGGTGAGGAGAGATGCCGTGGAAATGCATGGAATTATTGGCACCCAAACAAACCCTTTTTTCCCCACAATAGAATATTATTTAATTTTTTTTAAATGTTACAAAAAATATTTTAAATTGCTGAACAATTTGAGATCCGCTGTTGAAGTAGCAATGTACAAAATGAATTTCCCCCGGGCCCTATACTTCCCAACTCGGCTATTGCAACCTGGAATGTCACCCTCATTTTTTATCATTCTTGTGGCTTTTCGTACAAGAAAAACAATCTTGCTGCGCAATGTGCTGCTGTTTTCCGTTGCGCGCGCGCCCGTTTTCCGTTGCGCGGCGCGCTGCCGTTTTCCGTGCGTTTTTCCGTTGCGCGGCGCGCTGCCGTTTTCCGTTGCGCGGCGCGCTGCTGTTCTCCGCCGCCCGATGTGCTGCCGTTTGATGGTCTCCATGTTATTTATTATCAGGGGACCTCCAGAGGTTTTCTAACCAGCTGCACCGGTATGAAATGTGCAAACTCCGCAGTTTATACAACTACTTCCAGAAAGATCTCATCTACATCGTTGAGTTGTTGGACGCGAGAAGAATCCTCACAGAGCTGAGCCGTCGCGGGCAGTCGATGGATATCGAGGTTAGTAAACGCTGCGTCCCGTGAGTTCAATTAGTCAGCGACTAGAAACCTTCATCGGGCTGAGTCTTCTCGAGATGGGTCACCAGAGGTCTTCATAAAGCTCCTCGCTTACCGTGGACCTTCTCCCCGATCGATGGACCTTCTCCCCGATCGATGGACCTTCTCCCCAGTCGCTGGACCTTCTCCCCGATGGACTAACGTGACTTTACACGCCGGTTCCTGTTTTTCAGCACTACCTGTCCATCAAAGAGCAGCTGGGGGAGTCGTTATTTGCCGCACAGTTGGTTGATGATATTCATCATGCGGGGAAACATGCGCTCATCGGGCTTTTCGTAAGCCTCTACACCATTCAGAAAGATTACCCGTATCCCAACGTCCTCGGGGTCCTGGATGAGATCCGACATGTAGGAAATGCAAAGACGCCGGAATCAGGTGCGTCGGGGATGTCGACCAAATTTTTTCTTGCGTTATTTTTAATTTTTTTTTTTTAAAATTGATTTAATAAACTAAATAAAAAACAATGTTTTAGACTCTCTTCTGCAGATGATTGATTTGGACGAACATGGACCTGATCTCCCCGATGACCTAAAAGGTACATTTTCCAAAATATCAGTTTTCCCTTTAACAAGATTGGGATTAAAAGGGGAGGGGCTTGATACTAGCTCTGTCCCCTCCTGTCACGCCTTTAAACCTATGCCCCGCCCACAACAATCGCTGTCTTGTCCCCCCTACTGTGTAACAAATAGAAAGTAGAATTTCTGATGGTAAATTTAGTTTGAAGCTCGCGGTCCAAGTTGTCTTTCCATGTACGTTGCCAGCTGTCCAAGCGATGCACAAGCAAAAACTTCTGGAAGAAACTCAGAACCTGGAGGAGCATCGAGCTCCGGGATCTACTTGCGGCAGGAGAAGCCTCGTCATTTCCAAGTGGTATTTGGACTTGATAGTCGTCTCCGGTTACCGCTTCAGGAACCGGACTCAACGCGAGCTCATCGAAACCGGAGCGATACACGAGCATTACTTGCAGGAAGTCCGGACAAAGTTGGAACGCATTTCCCTAGACAAGCTCTTCCGTTGGTGCCACCGGTCAGCTCGTATCCCGCATGCGGTCTTGGTCAGCGGTGTCCCTGGGGTGGGGAAGAAAACCATGACGCAAAAGTTTGTCTACGATTGGGCGGACGGGAAGCTTTATCAGAGATTTTCGTTTGTCTTCTTGTTCAAGTTCCGGAATCTTAACGCTCTTCCAGATCTCAGTTTGGAGGCCCTAATCCTTCGGGATTATCCTCACTTAACGGACAAACTCGGCAAAATCCTAAGGCATCCCAGGAATCTTCTCTTCGTCTTTGATGGTCTTGATGAAAGCGTACAGACGGTGAATTTCAAATCCAGCCATCTGGTGGGGAGCCCTCGAAGTGCTGGTGGTCAGTCTGGTGAGGCAGTCTCTTCTCAAGGGCTGCTCTGTCCTGATCACCAGTCGACCAACGAATCTTTTGATGATCGAGACGGACGCCTTTCCACGAGTGTCCGAGATCATGGGGTTCTTCCCAAAAGAAAGACAAGATTATTTCGATAACTTTTTCCAAGATAAAGCGCTGTCGGCGAAGGCTTTTAACTACGTGAGGCAGAACGACATCCTCTACACGTTCTGCTACATCCCGTCCTACTGCTGGATCATCTGCACGGTATTATCCGCGTATGTCCGTGAGAACCGGGAGTTCGCGATCAATTGAGAAGTTTCAGGAGTCTCTCGACAGAGCCAAAGGTTTCGAGGACGGCCGCGGTGAAATATTCCTCCGCTTCCTGTGCGGTCTGTCCGATAGCAGCACCCGCTTTCCGTTCGAAAGGCTGAGGAACGAGTTCTCCAGCAAAGCCGCCAGGCACGCCATCACTTGGCTGAGAGACTCCGTTCTCCAAGACCTGCGGTCGTGCGGAGAAACCGAAGACAAGAGGAAAATTCTGAACACTTTTGCTTGCCTTTTCAAGACCCGTAACAAGGCCCTGGTGGCCCAGTGCCTCGGATCCAACAGGAGACTCGAGCTGTCCGAGTTCTATCTGTCTCCGCTCGACTGCGCCGTCCTGGCCTTCATCCTAGAGTCCTGCCAGGATTTCGAGCTCCTTGACCTGGACAGGTGTTTTATTCAGCGGGAAGGCTTGGAGCGGATCTGTCCAACTCTACATAAAATCACAGATCTCAAGTAAGTGAAAACACTCAGGAACATAGAATAGAAGGCAGATCGGCCCTATTCGGCCCGTCTAGTCTGCCGGGGTTTTCTGCTGTAAAGACTCAGTCGTTGGTCTCGTCTTAGATTCAGGAGCCGTATGTCTATCCCATGCATGTTTAATACCCTCACTGTATTACCCTCTACCACTTCTGCTTTGAGGCTGTTGTAGTTATCTACCACCATCTCAGTAGATCTTGTTGTTATTCCCGTTGAGTACTAGAATTTATTCCTGGTTGAAACTTTTTTTTTTAATTAATACTATGCTAAATTTTATTTTCCATATTTAATTAAATATTTTTGATAAAATGAATCGAGGGCTCAGATGTCCCCTTTTTTTCCCGGTCATCAGGCTCTCTAATAACAATCTAACGGACAGCGATGTGGAGTTAATATACCGGATACTAACCAATCCTAGGTGTAAGATCCAGTCACTGAGGTGAGAACCCGGAAACCCAAACATAAATCTGTCTCATTCACATGCAAATAAGTTAAAAAATTAATTTAAAATGCACTTTATCTACGCCTTTCATGTCGCCTTGGGTATATTTTTTATTAGCGTTAAGATTTCGTTAGTGTATGCTGTGATGCCCGGCGTGATGCCCAGGGTGGACCTTCATGTCTTCCCCTTCCTGTTATTTTCTAGTTTGAAAAGCAATGGCCTCACCATCAAATGTTTGTCCGTCCTGGCATCGGCCCTCTGCGTTAACCAGTCACTCCAAAAACTGGATTTGGGTAACAACAGACTTGGGGGTGAAGACTTTGAACACCTGATGAGCGTCTTGTCCAGTCCCACGTGCCGCATACAGCATTTGTCGTAAGTATGAAGCTTCAGGTTGACCCACTTTTTTTATATTTTGTTTGAGGGGTGAGAGGCGTTATTACAGTGGAGCGCCTGCAGGGGTCGCTGCGAGACTGAGGGGGAAATATTCAGGCACGTGGACTGTTTGGTATGAGTAGAGAGGATTTGGTGGTTTGGGTCAAATCGTAAGATAATGAGAAGAGGTGGTCCAAGTGGAGTCTACCTGACCCTGCCTTTTGGGTGCCATTGTGTGGATGAAGGGTGCGCCAAGTGGGTAACCCAACTGCACGGTTTGTTTTTGTTTCTTACTCCGATGGTTAGTTGAGAACTTTCTAGAATGCTCAGCCTCAAAGCTATGTGTGTTTTCTCCTCCAGGCTGCAGGCCACCAAGCTGACCCATGAGCATGCGCCTCTGCTGGTCTCTCTGGCTGATAATAGTAACCTCACGCATCTGAATCTCAGCGGCAATTACTTTGCAGACCCTGGTGCCTTGAATATCAGGGATCTAATTCACAAATCAACAAGTTTACTGGAGGTCCGGTAGGTCCACCGCCATCGCACTGCATCGCCCAAGGGCCAGGTGGCTGGAGGTCTAACCCCTGGAAATCCAAAAACATTTATCGCTTAATTGATCTACTGAGCATTTACCGTGAGCCCACCTAGGCTACCTGGACCAACCAGGAGCCTTTCTTTGTGCAACAAGGCCCATTGTCCTGTAGACCCCCCTGACACTGGTCGCTAACAGACCCGTTCCGAGTGCACACTCCACCTTGGATTGATCTCCTTCTAGTTTTAGTGACAAAAAAGCCAAGAACCAAAGCTTTCCAAAAATATATATTTTTATTGCTTGGTTTCCGCTGATGTTAAAGATCTCCTTGTATATATGAATGACTATATGAACCTCGATGTATAGATCCCACGCATTCTCTTTCTGGGATGTTTAATAGACAACTAAACGCATTCATCCTTTCATTTTTAGCCCTGGCAGCAATGACTTCTCCAGGGATGTAGAAAACGGCCTCGAAGCGTTGCGGGGTCTCCGTCCGGGACTGGAAATTATCCTGTGAAACTCACGCGGAGGAAGGTTTGGCCTCGATTAACCCTCTGACTGCCTTGGCGTCCATTAGGGGGGATTTCCTGACCAACTGGGAACTGGAGAATATATCGGCAATGCGTAGTATTAATCTTTTCTGTTTATTAACCTTTTTTTAATGAAAATTAGGCCTAACTGTTAATCATCATGGTGGTGGAATTCATTCTTCAAAGAATATTGGTGACCCCAAGAATAATATCCTGTTTGAGACCCTATCTCCACATACCGGGGATGAAAAACAGTGAAAAGGGGGAAAAAAATACTATTTTCTTCCCTTGAGTTGCTTGACCCAAAGTCGTCTTTTTATTTATAAGAATTTATCGTATAGGGTTATATTTTAAAGTAGCTGAGGTTAAAGGGGTCTTCGAGTCGCCGCCGCCATATATTTACATTTTTTAC
Source organism: Spea multiplicata (assembly GCA_009364415.1). Lineage (NCBI taxonomy): Eukaryota > Metazoa > Chordata > Amphibia > Anura > Pelobatidae > Spea > Spea multiplicata. The sequence continues at coordinate 35,725,266 of VKOC01000008.1, forward strand.
TATTTCTGGATTTGTGAAACTAATAAAAAATACTACTTTACTGAAATCTCTGCCGTCTTATGAGTTATTTGCGGGGGGGTAATATTTCAAGGTATGGTAATATTCAATAATAGGCTATTAATCAATGATTTCTGGCTAATTATTTAACTGCAATCGTGTGAGAACAACTTATAAGAGACTAACCAAACACTGTTTCTTGTAGAAAAGTTTATTGCAAAACGAAGCGTCTCTGCCCCAAACATTAAATACTTCTAATGAAAAGTACAAAATGATTTTTTTGCATAGCGACAATAACTTTTTAGTTCGTTTTTTTTTCTGTAATGTTCCCCCGTACCAGTACCCCTGAACTTTAAATCAATAAGTTGTTAAAAGATCTTAAAATAAATCACTGCATCCAATCAGCCAATTAACAAACGGCAAGCAGCTGCCCCTAATGCCCCCAGCTGAAGCCCAAACCTCCATCATGTCCTCTGGCATTCAGAATGCACCTCCGGAGCTCAGAGGGATCTCCTGCAGTAAATGTGAGTTACTTTGGAGGTTCTTCTCCTTTTCTTTTTTGTAAACGGACAGTAAAAGGGTTTAATAACTAAATATATAAAATTGTAGATGTTTTCTGCCTCGGCGTAGTGTTTCCTTCAAACGTTCTGGAGGTCAGCTGGGGCTTGGAGGTGGTTTGGTGGTGGCTGACCACCTTTCGAGGAGTTTGTCATTGGAAATGTTCGCATCTTCTCACGCGTGCCTCCAAAATTTATGACGTTCCTGTAAATGTTCTTAGGAAATGAAAAATGGATGTACGAGTTTGGCCTCTAGCATTTTAAAGACCAGCGTCCATTGAAAGACTCAGAGAGAGCCCAAAAAGAAGTCTGACTGGCAGCTCCTGCTTTGTTAAACAATGAATCCCTCCCGGCTCTGTGCCGGTACCATGACCGGGATCCCCCCGACCCTTTGGATGTTGTATGGCGTGTGGCGCGTGGTCTCTGGCATTATAAGAAGTGGTTCTGGAGATGGTTCTGGTGATGGTGGAGGACTCTCCACTTTGGGTTTGACTGGCTCACTGCTGGACTGGGATGGAGTTATGGGGTCCTCTCTGGGTGCCGAACTATATGCCCGTCGCAGGGAGTAACTGATGTGATGGGGTCTGTACCCGGCGGCCGTGCGGACGCTGCTGGCGCGGCTGTTGGTGTTGCTGGGAGGCGCGCGGACGTCCTCTCTGTGGGCACAAAGATACAAAAAATGATTACACCTGTGCATTCTGCTAGCCATTTAACCCATACAACGTGCCACCTTGCCTAATAGGATCATACATGGTAAAGTGTCATATGCATGCATGCCTGCTCTTCGTGGCACCTTTATATTTTTCCGCAGAAAAAAAATGGTATTTGAATAATAAAGATGCTAAAAAAATGTAAGAAGCTTCTTTGTGTTCCTATAACATCTCGTCAGCGCCTGCTCTTGTGTTGTGACAATTAAGCACTCCCTGCAATATAAATATATATATACACCGATATATATATATATATAGATATATATACACCGATATATAGATATATATACACCAATATAGATATATATACATTTATTTATATATTACATGAGTGAATTATTTCTGGGAAACATGGATAATGTCTTTAATGCCGTGTTGGGTTAGATTGGGTAGAAGGTCACCTTTAAATGTGATGGTTCTCAGGAAAGGTGTGCTTTATATACATCGTGCCGTTACCTGATATCGTTGGCCAGCTCCTTTTCGTAGCGCCTCTTGTTACAGCAGCAGATAATGCACCAGATAAGCAGTAAGAGGAGCAGGAGAAGCAGAAGAGCCCCAATAACTGCCCCAGCGATGATCCCGGCTCTGTTACCTAATCGGGAAAAGAAGAGGATGCGTTCAGGAGGCCTGTGAGGCACAAACATGTTCACGGGTCACGTTTAACACGCTTGTAACCTTTAACCTTTTCTTTTCATGAACCCTTCCAACCCCTTTTAAAAATACTGCTGGGTCCACCCATGATAATTTCAAAAAGGCAAAATCATAAATACTTGGTGTTTCTTACGTTTATTGCACGCGACTACGTGGCTAATTTTAAGGATCCACAATTCATCCTTAAGATGCTTTATTTCATTAGACAGCAGGGGGCGCTCCTAGTTTGCACTAAATGTCTATATAAATATTACAAAGCTTCACCTGTAACAACTTAAAATTGCTTTTCAACCTTTTTTTTGTTGTTTGCTACACCAGTGTTCAGTGTATACAATCGGTAATTTGGTCAGAATCTAAGAACTTTGCACGGCATAGAATGTCCTAAAATAGGTGTAACGGGAGACTCACTGGATGATGCCGAGAGGTCCACCTTGCACTGACCGACCCCCACGGTATTGCCCACCGTGCACTGGTAGGTTCCAGCGTACGCCTGGGAGATGTTTTTGATTAAAAGGTCACCGTTCATGGGAACTGCAAGTCAACAAAAGATGAGATTGGTTAAGAAAAAAACATTGTGTCTTTACCGCGGTGTTACACTGAATTCTAATTCCCCGCCGGCTACTCGAGTACCGAACGATAATTTAGACAAATGGTCCAGGTACCCCGAGAAATCCGTGAACATGAAATTATTTTTGGGAACCGCATTTCCAGACTCGCCCCTAAGAAGCTCCTAGGATAGGAGAACCGGGCAATAAAACCATGTCACTTACCCATGTTCAGGACCGGGGTGGTGGGGTTGGCAGGTCCAGATGTCTTCTCCCACTTGTAGGTGAGAGGAGAAGATCCCTCATCCGATCTGCATTTCAGAGTCACGTCTTTGCCTTGGGTTTGTTCCCCCTCTATCCAGCACCGAGGATTCGATGGTGAAACTGCCGGGGGGGGGATTATTAAGAATGTGTTAGTGGGAACAAACCGCATTCTACATCGTTCCATATAAGTGACGAATCTCGAAGTCTACCTTGGACGACCATGGTGATCTTTATCGATGCCAGCCCAGGGTTCTTCTTCACTTTACACCCGTAGATCCCAGAGTCGGAGACATCGAGGTAAGAGATGGTTATGGAGGCATCTCCCATGCTGGGGTCACCCGCCTTGAAAGTCAGTCGACTCATCAGCTCGGGGGGGCCTTTGGGGATAACGGATTTGTCCATGTACGTGAGAATCTAGGCAGGAACAAGAAGAAATACGTTCTTACTCCTCAGCCAAGAAATCTCTAGGAATGTGCAGTAAATTGTAGCGAATAGAAAATATTTCACCAATATTTCAAAATAAGTGAATACGGACAGACACAACGCCTCCAAATCATCCGCTGTCTCCGTGTTTTGTCTCCTTGATGCAGGGAAGAAATGTTTTGACCTATTTTATCTAGTTGGGTCAAAGCATTGGCCTTCCCGTCCAATGGAATCACAATAAATACTCATTAATTTTCATGACGGAGGAACCTGGGGGAGATACCTACACCCTCAACGTGGAGTGAATGACAGTGTGTGTTCTCTACTGCTCTATGTGGTTGTAGGGCCTGCGTAGTAATGCCCTGGACTGGTCTGGGATCCCCCCTGGAATGATCTATTTGGTTTATAGTTCAGGTTTAAACCCCCCCCCCCCCCCCGGTACCCACCACTTTGTCCGGAGCGGTGCTGTCCGGGTTCATGAGCGCCCACTCAATGTCCAGGTTTCCAGTTTCGGCAGGGTCCAGGTTGTAAGTGCAGGACAGTGTGACTGAGTCGCCCTTCGCCATGTAAATCAGCTGAGTGCTGGTCTCCGAGATGAGGACCGACCTCAGACAAGCTGGGAAGAAAACAGAGCTTTTACATCGACGATCCTATTTATCATAACCGTCCGCATCGTGCTAAAGACATGAGGCTGTATACTCTGCGGCTGCGACTGTATCGTCGAATAAATGCAGCCTGTCCACAGGGCCTAATGGGGTCAGACTTTAACTGTCCATTTTTGGACAGAAAGGTCTATTTAAAAAAAAATGATACTTTTTTTCAACAGATACAAAGTAACCATGTTTCGTTGTTTTTAACTGTAAACGGCTACCAGTTTATTGTATTCACCGGAAGGTCAATAACTTGAATAACATTGTTGGTCTCTTTGAGGACCCTCGATCAGCTTTCTAACGGGTTCGTTAACGTCGTGGTTAGACGAGGCAGCCTCCGCTGCAGTTTGAAATCTTTTATTTTTTGTGGGTTTTTTTATTTTTTATTTTGGAGAAATATCTTGAAACCTCCGAATCGCTTGAGTTAACAGCACGGACTCGGCGACGTTTTCTGTGGTTTAATGATTAACGCCAATGTTCTCGTGGATGACGATGATGATTTATCCTTCGAGCAGGGATCTCGGGTTCTCAGCGGCGTTGGTGAGAGTTGTAGAAAGCGTCAGAGGTTTCTCTTTAGTCTGTTGGTTGATTGTGATGACGGGAGCGTGACTCCCGAGGACAAACCACTCACGTTTCTGCGCAAGTGTGTCCGGCTCTGACCTCGAGCACACACCCGCCGCTCCCCGGCGAAACTCGCTGCGTTGGGACGGAGTTTCAGTCAGACGTAGAGCTTGGGAGGAGACGTTTTTTTCGTGTACCGTGACCAACACCTAGCTCGGCATTCCAATTTCCAGAAGGCGTAGCTGAGAATTATTATTAAAAACATTGTCCTTCCTGTCACGCGTCACGCAGGAAGACGACTGGATTCCAATTCCATAATCCTTTCCTGTCTGTGGGATATTGTAGGGAAATATATCCACTCAAAGCTAGTAGTCGTATGGAATGGCATCCCAGCAGCAATGGTAGAGACTGTTAGGATAACTGATGTGCAGCAGAAGTGGACCACTTTTACTGGGGTGGTTTTGGGGCTGGGGTAAGCTTGATTTTAGTAAATAGGGCAGTTGAACAGATTATGACCAGTATCGCTGGCCAGGGCTTCTTCCCACCAGCAGATGTTGGTCGGGACAATTAAATTTGGGGCAGAACCCTGAAATAGCATAATATAAATATTGTGTGAACTGGTTTGGGGTTAAACTGCGGGAGATGCCTCTAAATGCATCACTTCCTCGGCCCTTACACCACACAAACTCACAGGAACTTTCCCCCGTATGTCAGGGAGGGAGACAAACAGAAACTGCAAACTGGTTTGGCAGCCACGAAGAATTTCAAAAATCTCATGTTTCTATTTTTTTTGGAATTGCAAATTTAGAAAGCTTACCACATATCGCAGGGCTTCGTATAATTTGACACATTTTCATATACAAATACTATTAAATACACATCTCCATAGAAACCACTCAGTCCTGGCGTCCTGTATCGTGTAGCTCATAATTTAAGCGCACCTAGACCTACGCCATCTCCAATGTGGTAGTTGCCTAGCTGGACCGTACCACAATCTCCAGCACAGCAGCTCTACAGCTGGACCGTACCACACCGCCAACAGTGCAGCTCTGCAGCTGGACCGTACCACACCGCCAACGGTGCAGCTCTGCAGCTGGACGTACCACGCCAACGGTACAGCTCTGCAGCTGGACCGTACCACACCGCCAACAGTGCAGCTGTACAGCTGGACCGTACCACACCGCCAACAGTGCAGCTCTGCAGCTGGACTGTACCACACCGCCAACAGTGCAGCTCTGCAGCTGGACCGTACCGCCATGGTGCCAGATCACGGCTGGACACAGGCACCACGCCAGCAGTGCAGATCTGCGGCTGGTCGTACGCCAACAGGTGCAGCTCTACAGCTGGACCGTACCGCCAGCGGTGCAGATCTGCAGCTGGACGTACCACAGCCAACGGTGCAGCTCTGCAACTGGACCGTACCACCGCCAACAGTGCAGCTCTGCACAGCTGGACGATACCATAACAGTGCAGATCTGCAGCTGGACCGTACCACACCGCCAACAGTGCAGCTGAACAGCTGGACCGTACCACAACGCCAACAGTGCAGCTCTGCAGCTGGACCGTACCACACCGCCAACAGTTCCTCTTTTACATCAACTAGTGGCTTTTATGGCCAGAGCCTTCTGTAGGACTGACTATTTTTAACTTTATTGCCTTAAATGTCCCCACAAAACGAGTTACCTGCTTGAAAGTAGTTTCAGCCGTCGGAATGTATGAATAAATGAGATTCATATAGATGATTGAACATCTTTTCCATTTTTTTCATTAGTTCGGGGAAGGGTAACAACGTCAACGCATGGATTCTATGCAAATCTACTTTGTTAAAGTTCTGGTTCTTTTTAATTTGAATGTTCTGACGTTGGAGCTTTTATTGCGTTACAGAGTCTCCATTCTCTTAAATAGAAGTCAGTCTGCTTTGATTACAAACCCTCCTTTATACGTCTTATACATCTGATCTTAATTTTTTTCTGCTTTTTTTTTTAACTAGAAGATTTCTGTTCTACCCTTTTTAATTTGTGAATTAGCACAATCACGCAACATCGCAGTAATGTAATTAAAAAGGCAGTGAGGCAGTAAACATATAAACATGTGGTAGATAAATGGATCAGCCACCCAGTAGAGGTGGTAGATGTAAACATACATGGGACAGACATGTGTGATTAAGTCATTACAGCAGGAGAAACGGCAGACTAGATGGGGCAGTTTCTGAGTTCCTATAAGAGGGCTTTTAGACAGAGCTCAGTAACGACCCCACCGTTCCCAGGGTAGGTAATTGGAGTCCCCTATACCTGCAACTTTGGGTATATGCCCAACCGCTAATGTCAGGGCCACAAACCTTGTAAAGGGCCCATTGGCCGAAGCCTAAGTGGTCCTCTGCCTGCCCCCCCCCCTCCTCACCCTTACCTGGCATTAAGCACAGCATGATCAGCGAGGCTGTCCACAGGTGGCCCTTCATGGCTACCCTCCTAGCCGTGTCACACCGCAGCACCGAATGTCTCAGAGAAGCTTTTTGCCCGAACACCCGGTTGGGAAGGTAGAGGAACCCGTATGGCCAGTTCTGTATGTTTATGACAGATGAGGACACGCCTGCATAATGTAACAGGTGTATCCGTACACAAAGCAGCTTCCGGATTCTGCCTTCCCCTTTATATTGATTAATTGTCAAAGTTCCCATATATATTTCTGACTCTTGTTTGTTTTTTGTTTTTTTTTCTTGTTTTAAAAGAAAATCTATTACTTCCCAAAAACATCTATTTTCATCGAGGCGATGAATTGAATCTGTTTTCCCACCTGATTGTTATTCTATGTTACAACTGGGAAGAGATTTGAACCAGAGAGAAGGTCAGGAGATCTAGAGGTTTGGGGGTTTAGTTGGAATGTAAGGAAGTTTTATCGGAGTGGGGGGTAGATAAGTGGAACAGCCTCCCAGCAGAGGTGGTAGAGGGTAATACAGTGAGGGTATTAAACATGCATGGGACATACGGCTCCTGAATCTAAGACGAGATTTGAGTCTATAGTGGGATACAAGGTGAGACACTGATGTTCTTCACCTGCAATCCTTGCCAGGTTCTCCCTTCAAAGAACCAGGTCGTAAACCTAGCGTGACCCAGCTGAAAACCACCCCTGCTGTTCGACGGATGGCTTGTTTCATTATATTTCCGTTATGTCTTACGACACTAGCAAACCTTTTCCCACCAATATAAATTGGTTTGGATTGGATTGGGACCCTGATACTTACCCTTGTCAGATTCCCAAGTATATAACATTGTATTTTGGTGCCCAAGGTACCTATGGGACAGACCTCAATCTGAAGACCTCTGTGCTTCTATTCGCTAGATTATGGGCTTCTAAGCGATGGGCCACAATGACTCCATCCTGAATGACTAACCCCTAGGTTCGCTCAGGTTATTGATTGGGTACAGAACCAAGAGCCTCCTCAACAGTATGTGGCCCCTGAACGGTATAACGATGGACAAGGCTGAGTTAGACCACCAGGAAACACCGAGAACCTACCCACAACGACTGGAAATGGAAGGATGGAGGAGAAACACAGAGGTTCCTCCTGCAGTTGCCTGTTGTGGTTGTGATGGTTTGGGAATGAGGGGTAGATTTGTGTTGACTCTGAGGTAGTTTCGTGATCTTGCGACAATATCCTAAAAACCCTGGAGTTTGAAAAGGTTCTGCAGGAACATTACTAGCGATGGCTTCTCGTTCTTACCTGGAAGCTCAACCCTTGAAATCCGCGATGTATGAGATAATCTAACAAGCTCTGTTAGGGATGGTGAACCTTCAAATAGAGGTTCTGCCGGTGACTGTGATTGAAGGGTTAATTATTTAAGGATATCTGGTCCACCCCGTTTCCTCATTTAGTTTGAGGTGAACACCCTTTATTTAGAGACGTGTTCGACGCACCTTGTTTCACACCCCAAAACAAGACACATTGCTGACTCGGATATCGGAACAGAGCTGTGTGACCTAGGAGCTCCATTTAATAATTGTTAATGGTTTCTTAACTGGATCTTTAATTTTTACAATTAAAAGGATTCCATCTAAAAGGTTTCAACGTAAATCTCGGTTTTAGAGCTGGAGAGTCCCTTTAAAGTCCATGAGACACCAGGGAATGTCTGCTTTCTATTCTGAGACAAAAGACCGGCCACAGCTGGGTTCTAGCTGGTAGGGTTCTAGCTTCGGGGTGTTTTAAGCATTTATAGCACAGAAAAAATGTTTGAAAATTGGCTTTTAAGGTTTGACGATAAGCCACCTTTGTGCTCTCCTCCCCGACACATCACGATAAAGCTATGTGTCACCTTTAAAGGGTGTTGATGACTAGCGTCTTCTCGGAGACACCAAATGTCTCTCTGCATTGCCTCTGGAGGGCTTCTTAGGGGGTTCACCTCAATTAGCCGAGTGATTATTATTCAACCCATTACTGGCCCTGAGTGGGAACCGGGGCAGGACAGCTGTTAATGGCTGCCTAGAGACCCGAGCATCACCCATTCGCTCTATCTGTTGGTAAACGTGGCCTTTGTGTTCCCCATCTCTGCCTCCTCCTCACTCAGTGAGCACGGATGTTCCTGTGGGCTTCACGTCCTTTAATAACCCCAAGGAAGCCATGGAGAGGGCAGTATTTTTTTAAGCAGTAGGAACCCTGCGTGGGAAGCCATTGGGTTTGGAGTCTGAGCCTCAAGAGGTTGAGTTGACCTCATCCTCCTCCTCTGTGAGTCTGTATCTAGCTGGTCTCAGGACGAGGAGCAGGAGACCAAACTCCACCGCCTGTGGCTGATCCCAGACGCGTTTCTCTTCCTTGGTGGTTGGCGACCCTCGCTGCCAACCATGGCAGACCTTTGAACACCAGCCCTTTGGCCCTTTACACCAGTAGCTTCCATCCCTCCTGGAGCAATCCTCTCCCACCATTACTCCAGCAGAATCCCTACACGTTACAACATATCTGCCAAGTCGCATGGACTGAAAGGTAGAAGTCCCAAGTTTAACCGTTCTGTTCCCATAGTTACTATCCTCATTTCCTGGCGCATTAGTACAAAAATTTTACAATCACAATCTCATGCCTGATAACAGTTTTTAATGCAATACAAAAATCTCAACAATTAAGAGTTAAATTGAGTCAGTCTTTAAAGGCTGGACAGTCGTGATCAAGGGGTTAATAGGCTGCCCAAGACTTGTTTTATGGGTAAAGCATGGATCTGTAATCGTGAAGATAAACCAGCGCTGCAGGGCAAAGTGCAACGTTTATCCTTTGTGTGCGTTTTTATTTGGTTTGCGGCTCTCCTGAACATTTGTGCGCAGCGGCAGAGGTTAACCTGCGTGATGATGTCATCATTCTTACTCTAAATGCTATGTAACAAGATCTCCTGTCTTAACCCTTAGTGATTCTGATCTATTTTATTGCTCCGAGTAAAAGGTTTAATTGATAAAACTACTTTATCTTGTTGTTCTAAAAGATAGAACATGAAAGGTATTACTAGTGCTTTTGTCATCTGTTCCTTGATATAAATGTTTTTTTGGGGAAAATTTCCACTTTTTTGGGAAACGCAGAAGTGCAAATGTGTAGATGTGGATAAAACTAACATGGTGAGATCTTACTGCAGCCGTGTACATACTACAGTACATGAGACTTCAATAAACTGTGACTACAGCCAATCGCAGGGTACCTTACAGCCTGTACAGCTTTTTATCTGTGAGGGAGCCTCTGATTGGCTGAGATTGGTTCACCTGATCGAGTTGTAATCGCTGTAAAGTGTGCTCCAGAAAACATTCCTCGCTCGCGGTCCAAATACATGGCGATAAGAGTTAAATCTTATTCTAATGACAAAGTTATTAATCTACCTGATTAACCAAACCTAGCCTAAGAAATAACACTGTGCGGGTGGCTGAGGATCACCCTGCTTGGTGTACGGGTGTTAACGCCTGGCCCCGTTTATCCCATCACCATGCGCGGTGCCGGGCCATAACCCTGCAATGGAAGAGAAGAGTGTTAGAAGGCGAGTATTGATGCGTTATGCCCCTGATCCTTCTTTCCTCTGTCTCACCTTCTTATAAAGCCTTATCTGCTTCCACTCTTAAGTACTTTGGGAAGAGGAACCTCGTGGTCTGCCTGTTCCTCCTCCTCAAGGCAGCGTCTCGCACTAGCGCCTTCTTCATCTCGTTCTTACACACGAGGCGCCTCAGGTCTACCCCGTACTCCATCTGCTCCGTGTAATCTTTCTCCAAAAGCTTCTTCTTTAACCTGACGTAGATAAGGGCGATGAAACGGCTGAGATGGTGGCTGACTCTACCCTGAACCTACCACGCAGGGAGGACTAGAGCAGTCTAGAACCCAACTTGACCGATCCCATATATTATACAACTATCCGTTGAAATGGTCAGAGTCAATCGTACCTGCGCCACTTTCTGGCCTCCACCCTGTCCATGTGCCCTTGGGCTTCAGAAGAATATTGTCTCGTGGGCAGTGGAGTCCAGTGGTTTTTTCCGGGTATGGCCTTGGGGTCCTTCCGTGGCAGGTGCAGAGCTCCACAAAAAGGCGGCTGAACATACAGAAGAAGTGTGTAAATGCTACAGATTGTTTTGGCTTCTGCATAAATCAATTAATATTAATGATTCATTTTCTGTTGCCACTAGAGGTCCCCGTAAAGCTATTATAAAGGCCATCGGAAACGCCAACCTCGTGGAATATGCGCTTACCTGTGGTTCCAGGCTTCTCTTGGTGACATTTTGTCGGAGACCGAGAAGCTTGAGCTTGGTGTCCACCTCTCTCCACTTCATTTTCTCGCTTCTCTTGTGCAGAGTCTCCGTTTCTTTTAAGACATTGTTTGTCTCGTTTGAGGGAGGCTGAGGAACAGTAACATGAGAGAAGGGAGCTGGCCAAGTCTCTTATCGTCCTGATGAAGGACCCGTATTTCACCTGCCAAACGCTTGGCCTTCATATTTTTTTTCCTGCCCCGTCTCATCATAATTTTAACCAAACTCTCATTTTGGGATAGTTAAACCTAGGTTTTCATTTGTTCAAGAGCCTCGTTAGCTGATTTTCTGGGCAGACCTGTGTCTATCCCATGGTGGCTGGTATTTATTGTATGAGCCTCACCTGCACCTCCAGGCATTTCACACTTTTTTTCCTTGAGTTTGATCAGTTTCTTTTTATTTTTAGGCGTCTTGTAGCCACTCCCCACCACAAACATTTAAACATAAGATAATTAAAAAAACTAAAACGTATTTACGATATCAGGTGTTCTCTCCTCTGCCGCGGTGCCCTCGGTTTCCTCCGTGGTGAGTGTTACGGACGACGCTGTTGGATTTTCTGAGGTAGCCCTGCAAAACGCAGCGCGAAAAGAGAAACCGTTAGGAACACATTTAATACGCAGTTCTAGAACTTCATAAAACCTGACATTTACGGGGGATCTTGATTCGGCTTCAGGCTGGTCCCTGCGTTCTTGGCAGCAGCTGGCTCCACTTTTTGTCCACGGTCTCCGTTCCTCTTCACGTGGAGCCTTTCATGTTTGGGAGGCTGCTTATAGGAAAAATAAGAGGCGTTCTTAAGCCTAAATGTATCAAGGTAGTTGACTTCTACAGCTGCCAAGGATATCCCCGTGTGCTATGATGTCATCACTGAAACGGACCCCCTGTGTTTGAATCATTTTAATAGCCTCCCCTACCATGGATTATAATTTGCGAGTATTCACCTTTAAGGTTGACCGGCTTGATCTCTTGGTCTCCTTAATATGGACCCAAAAGTCTGACTTTATGCAATGGTAGTCCTTGGCTGTAACTTTTATGGACAACCCTGTTGGATGTTTAGAGTGAGCCCTGCAAGACAGGAAAGAACAAAGAACCCCAGTTCTGTTAGACCGTACGGCAAGAAAAGACAGACTCCCAACAAAGCAAACTTAATGACTGGTGGGGTGGTCATCGGCCATCCTTAGGTCACCGAAGACCTCCCCTGAGGCCGGAACCTACAATGGATCTTGAACCATCCTCTTTTTGTAAATCCGATCGGTTCTTGCCACATGGGGCCAAGAGGCTGACGAACCCATGTCTCCTTCAGAGTGCCTGTCCATCTCCACTTGGATGCCGACATCTCTGCGAGACAGCTGTATATAAAGCAAAAATAAAAAATCTGCATTTAATTGGTGCACATGGACCTTGGTGGTGGATTTCTGCAACGGCTAAAGAGGCACTTGTCGCGTATGGTGAAGCCACTGAAACTGGTGGACACTTTCTTTAGGATTCTGGGCTAGAAGCCTTCCACCGGATAAAGGGTAATGACACTAGCATCTCCACTCTTACTGATTTGCCTTCTCTCACCTTCTTAGGCTGGAGCCAAGTGACTGATCTGTTGGGATCCAGTGCCTTGGTGGTGATTTTCATAGACCATTTCTTTGGAGCCTCCAATGGAGTCCTGCGAAAGAAGCGTTAGACTGTATGCCAAAGGAACATTATAGCGATACATTTAATATACAGTTTCAGTAAGAAAGAGATCTTTGAATCCATGTAGAGACCGGATTTAATTCTTGAATTCTTATTAGACCTCCTTAAGGCATAATTTAATAGGGTGGCCATTGGCCCTTCTGATGCCCCCTGGTGTTCCCAGAACCTAGGACTTACAAGAGATCTTGAACCCGGTCGGTCGTTGCCTTGTGCACAATGGAGGCTTGTGGCTTGGAGTTTTTGTCTGTAGCCTCCATTCCTGTTGGAGGGGAGCCTCTCGTCTTTGGGAGGCTGCTTGTAAGAAACCAGACATGTTGTGTAATCCTGATGTAACACGAAACATATTCAGCAGGTCCCGATAATGTGTATAGAAACAGCATGAAATGGCTTTAGAAATGAGATGGGGTAAATAAAATCCACTATTTTTCTTCTAAGTGCCCCACCCAGTTACACAAATACCCCAACAGGGCACAAAGTCACATAAAACGTCTGTGGAAAGCCGCATTTTTTTTATTGGGCAGTCACAATTTTGGGACACTGTCCCATGTAGTTCTTGTGGCCAATGGGGAACATGGGGCTTTTGGGGTTGCCATGACATCATTGTTATCCATATAATTACATCTGCCCAGGCCGAGTTCTACTGGACATACTGAACATAATCATTTTATATATGTCTGATATGCAAATGAGGGCTGCCCATAATAAAGCTATGGATCTTCTCGTTGGCCAGTAACGTACACATCCATATTACTTTATTATATATATTATATATAACAGCTCCCTGAGGTCCCCCCTCTTTGTTATGGGAGCCAGAAAGTGGTAGAGACCGCTGGGTGTGGCTAGTGGGGGAAGTGGGTGGGGATAAGTACATCTCCGCCCACATAAAGTTTAAAATAGCTTTGTCACAGGGCTGTTAAGCAGTCGCCGGGGCAGAAGTGCGAGGAAAGTGCAGCGGCCTGTTCTGCCCCTGGGGTATTTCTAATATCATTCATTACACGCAGTGCTTCTGAGGGGTCTCTTGGGCTGATGGGAAGCCATTTTCTGAGGTAAAAAAATCTAGATTTGTTGGTAATTATTCCCTGAAAGGCCCTTATCCACGTCTGGGCATGTATATAACCATTGTACAGCTGTGCTGAATATGATGGCGTTATGTAAAACATTTAAATATTTTATATGTGAATTATTAAATTCTAAGCAAACAATCATTTCTACCTCATAAAAAAAAGCAGTGACCCCATGCGCCTCCGGGCTCGCACGATTAGTTCCCTGAGCCCTGCTCATTATATAGTATAATGCGGCCTACACGACACATTAACCACATCCTGACAGGCTGTACACGGCAAGGAAAGTGTTAACTCCGGGGCCATCTGCCGTACTATACAGCTGGATTGTGTTTGTCCCCAGCCAACATCTGTCCAAACAGAGCCCCTCGGCTTCACAACCGGCTCCTAATTGTTTTATTAGGGGAGAAGGTTTTGGCATTGCGATTAAATGGCTACAGAGCCCAACAGTGATAATACCTGCCAAGTGTCCCTGTTTGGCAAATACTTCTGTGGGCCCCAAACCCCTGATGCCCCTCTTTCCTCCGCTGATGCCCCTCCTTCCCAAGCAGGAAATGGCTTTATAAATAAACAGTGTAAATAAAAGCCATTTTTCTTTTAACTAAAAAAATATTATTGCAAGTATGTTTGTGCTGCTACCCATAGCTACCAAGAGGTCTGTGTTTTTAGGACAGTCCTGACCTTCAGGCCTTTCTCCTAGCTGTGAACTGGGTACTGTGGAAGCAAAAAGAGGATGACATGAGTTCACATCACATGCAACCTATGTTTTATTGTTATGCGTGTGCTTCAGTCTCTAACAAAAATACTGCGTCCCCCTGCAAGACAAGTAGTTGTGGCCCCCAAGATCATTGTACAGACACGCAGTATAGACTCACATAGTAACATACACTCACATTGACACGCATGCTAGCCTACCTACACGCAGTAACATACTTACACTCACATTCACACGCATGCTAGCCTACCTACACGCAACTTACATTCACACGCATGCTAGCGTACCTACACAAAGTAACACTCATGTTTACACACACATGCTTGTTTACATACACAAGCACATGCTTGTTTATACACACACATGCTTGTTTACACACATGCTTGTTTGTTTACACACACATACTTGTTTACACACACACATGCTTGTTTACACACATACACACACGCTTGTTTACACACACGCACGCGCTTGTTTACACACAGAGACACCTTTGTTGTCTCCGGAGGCGGTAGATCGGCTCTAACGCTCCCTCGCGGTCCTCACGCGCTGCCTGTGTCGCAGCGCAGAGAAATGACGTCACATTACGGTGCTCAGACTCGGGCTGCTGAGCCTGAGGGAGTGCGGACCGCGGCGCCGTCCTAACAGTATGCCCTGGCCGGGGGGGGGGCAATTGTACAGCCCCCCCGGTATAACGCTACGTCCGTTCTTGACTGACCTGAGGCCTACACTTTCTCTGCATATTTAGTGATTAACGGGCCGGCTCAGCCCTCTGTCCGCAACTGCATTCTGTGCTTCTTTGGGGAGGTAGGGGATCCTGGCACCAGGACACCTGGCAACCAATGAGAGTGAGCAGGTTACTGGTCCCATCACCCATTGGTTGCAGACAACTTGGTTATTGGATTTAGGGACTGATCTGTATCAAGTTTTTCAGCTCTGGCAATTTAAATAAAAATGCAAAAAAATGACCACCAAGACGTCTTCCCCTTATCACCCCTGATGCTGATCTTTTTTTTTACTTTCCCAGCAAAACATACTGAAGTTTATATATATTTTTTATTTTAAGACAAAAAGTTCCCTCCTGACTGTTTTTTTTATCATCTTATGACCTTGCAGGACGAAGGGGAGAATTTTCTAAGAATTTCTCATTCGCTGTAAAAGCCGGGATAAAGGAAACATCAATCTTCATTCAGTTATAAAAGAAAACACAGCGCTTAGGGGTAAATATTTACTCTGGAGCGCTGCTGCGCGTTACGAGTCGGCCAAAGACACCGCGCAAGTACGGATAATGGAGCCAGATCTGGATTACGTTTAACTCCTTCCCGGCTGAGCCAACAAAGCATGGAGAAGCCAAAGCCAGTCTGCCTTATCTTAAAAAAAGGTAAACATCATAACTGGTTTTAATGTGTTTTTAATGGCTGGACTGGATGTGATTAAGTGGTCCTGGCACTTAAGTCCAGCAGCCCCAAATGATGTAGGTGAGGGCCGCCGCAGGACCTGATCTGCTGCTGCTTTCGTGGCAGTGTTAAATATATGTCACCGGCCAGATGGCCAGTCCAGGCCTGGTTTGAAATTGATCTGCCATGATCCTAGATTTTATAGATTGGTATATTAAATACATGCATTTTTTTTTAACCAAAGAAATGATTTGCATGATGGCAGCGTGAACATACAGAACGAGCCCACTCAGAAGTATAAACCTCTTTTGGTCTTTATTTGGAAATGTATTCAGCATTTGATCACAAGAGCAGACAGCAGAGCCACGGAGTAGGCAGGTTCCACTTCAGCCACAAGGATTGCCACAGAAGGAGTATCTATAACATTCATTTCCCTTTGAGTGATTTTGTTCGTGTCGATATGACACACCACGGGGGTTTTTTTACCAGCCACAGGAAAAACCAAACTATCAGTCCATCAGACTTTGGTATAAAAGCCCTTGAAATTTGGTCAAACATTTTGAGAGGAAAAAAAGACACAGCCTTGGAATGTTGAGGGATCTAAAAGGGTTCTGTAAAACAGAAGGTTACATAAAGACAATGGTCAAGAAACACAAGGAGGTTTGTATGCAGGTTCCTCGGATAAGCAATAAAATCTAACCAGGTTTAAGACAGTAAATAGTGCTGTAAGACGCATGGCAACACAACCACCAATTCAACATTAAAATACTTTACACAGGTGGTCTTGCTTTCCATATCACATGTGCTTCAAACAAAATGTGTATTTTTTTTTTTTATGTGAAATATTGATTTTTCCTTTGATGGCTAGAATGACTTGACGTTTAGATTCTATCAGATTGGGACATTGGTTTCTACTAATTTAGCAAAGTGGTGTGGAGCCTAAAGGCTGCATTTAGAATTGCAAAGCGTCCATTAAGGTGTTGCTCATAGGCATGGAAGAAAGAAGAAATCTGGGGGATAAAACGGAAGGAAGGAGGAGACGATTGAGTAATTGGTCACGCGTTTCGCCCGGGGCTCGTTGCTGTTGTGCGGTCAGAGAATTTGTCTCGGCATGCCGTAGCCTGTCATTCCAGACTGTGATGCTCCTTTATTGGTTCCCATCTGAAGGCCAATCACGCTCTGTCCTTCTTTTAACTTGTCCCGGGAAAAATCACGCTTGTTCTCTTGAGACTTCCTGCAAGCATCAAAGGAAAGGCATAGGCAATATTAACGTCATGTTACGTGTGTGTATATATATCCTTAAGGACAATGGGCAGTTCATAAACCAATTGAAAACAATGCATTTTGAGCCCATACATGTACGGGCTTTGTCATTAAGGGGTTAAATATATATATATATATATATATGTTTCAGATCAATAGTGGGCTACATTCTCAGTATTCGTTTATAGCAAGTTTGTATGTTGGGGTATTTTTGAAGCCTTTATTGAAGATATAATGCAATTTACAAATTGACATGTTCTATAATATCTGGCAATCCTACAAACCAAAAGGAGAGCCGATGTATATGTAAACATAATAAATAACAAACTTTTGGTTTACTCGGTTGTCGCTACCTGTACAATGTCCGTCCTAAGATAATTTCAAGTGTTTAGTGAATCAAGCCCATCTTGATGTTCACTGAAGTTAAAAGGACCTCTCATTTGGGGTGAATGTATGTAGTGCCTTCTAAATAGACCCGCTATGATATCCCAGTGGATAGTCCGTACCACGCTAGATTATTATTCTCCTGTTTTCATTCCCTTCATGCAATATTAGTAGTTGGTTGTGTTGTGTTGTGTTAAAATGTTTGCGTCCCTGGAAATCGATGTAACTAAAAAGGAGGCATGTTAATACTTGGCTATTTCCGCCTTGTATATGGCAGCCTGCGAGCCGGTTGAGTAGGCTGCTTCGGGAAGCCCGCACGAAATGTCTTTGACATATTTAAATAATACTCACTTGGGGAACCAGAGGGGGTCTCCTTGGAAAAACCCATCTTGCTTTGTGACAGCGAGACTCCCTAAATTCATCAGTGTCCTCTGGACGCTAGCCAGATCCTTAGCTGTGGAAACACATTAAACATATATATATATATTAGAACAAGTGATTCTGCTGGTGGGTCAGGTTCTCGTTTTCCAATGGCTTTTCCCCCCCTCTGTACCTTCCCACAAGTCAACTGTTTGGAAGAGGTCAGTAGCCGGAACACCATATCGCTCGCATGCCTTCAGGAACTGAGAGATTTGCTCCATCTGTTTGAATGCCATTGCCGACTTTTGCACCTTTGCCACGGAGTTGGGGGCGAGAGAGTTGATTAGATTGGAAAGGACCTAAAAGGGCAACGGAAGATCTGTGAAGAAACTGCAGACGCTGGAATCATGAAAACTCTACGTCGCATCTTGTAATATAATTCGACTCTGAGACTAAAACTTTCCATTATGAGGAAGACGGCCCCAAAAATATTTACAATTGTTTGCAGACGTTGTGCCCCGCTGTATGTATTCCAGTTAATGGCTGTGATTAATCTTTTAAACAAATTCTCATATTTTCTTTTTATTTCAGACCCTTCTTTTTTAAAAATAAAGTAAGGCTGGCTTCTGGTTTGTTTTAATCGCGTATCAGTCTTGTAAATTATTGAATCAATTGACCATCTCGATCATGCTCCTAGGTCATGAAGATGTGAACTTCAATGTCAGTGGAGTCATCGATTTTGATAGCAACATTTTTAAGTCATGTTGAGGAGCATTTACATTGTAAGGATATTCTTTACTGGCCCAGGTATGCCCTACACTTCTCTTAATCCGATGACCACCTGTGAACCTCAGCATTAAAGTTTGGGATGGTCATCAGAGGTTAGCGCAAGCCTCAGATTTTTAGATCTCTCTACTCGGCCAATTCATTAAAATCTATATATATATGTTTTATATAGAATAGGAGGGGTTATTTCACAAGGGTAAGAACCTTTTGACCACTTGAGCCTAAGGGTTCTTGCCGTGTTCCTTGGCAATTAACCAGAGAAGTACTCACAGTGCCGTCTTTGAGCCAGCTGCTGAAGGCCGCTTTGCCGGGAGCTTCGGGTTCACCGCTTTGCGGCCCACACTGTGCGATGATCCATTTGACGAGGATGTTCTCAAGTTCTGGATCGTACTTCTGATCTATCTTCAGCTGCACCTCTCTGCTCAACCCATATGAAGGTCCCTTGTTTGCCATTGTGGTTGGTTATTGACTCTCTGCATCAGTAAAATAAGAATTAAATGTTAAAATGTATGTATATATATATATTGTATGTATATATATTCTAAAATGGAACGCGCACGTGTGCACAAATCAACACAGAGTCTGCTGGTCTAGGGAAATACAGTCTCTGGTCTCCATTCTAAGGTCAGGAACAGCTTTTCCTTATTAAGATCAAATAACATCAATTACTTTATCTAACAAGTGGAGGTCCAGAGGTCCACACAAACCACAGACCCTACATCACGATATTAAAAGTGTGATACAAAGACACAACGACAGGAGCAGAACTCCCAACTTGTGTGCTGTAATTGGACAGCCCTGAGCTACGGTACGGAAAACGTTCTAGTAAAGCAGCGTACGTGAAACCCTCTTGAATGGCTGACCTTGTGCACATCTGCACCTTAAACACACGGAAATTGTGCACATACAGGAACACCCGTAACACTTCCTGTTTGCATTACACGGAAGCTGTGACAGATACTGCTATACACACACGCTCGCTCCCGAGGAAGAGCTTTAAATCACTGGAGAAACAACCTCATGATCTACGAGGAAGGAATTGTAACTGGATTTTTTAACTTCATGTTTACACCAGGAAAATGTATGTGATACTGTATCTGGATGCATTCATCTTTTTGCTATCATGGTGACGCATCCCTGGTTGATGACCCCTGTATTGTTCGCAAAGCCACGGGCTTGCCCGTTCTTGCATTTATTTTACCAAGTTTCCTAGTTCTGCTTGACTTTTGGAAACTAGTCCAAATATCTGCTGGAATATCTACTTTACAGGAAAACGAAATCTAGGCCTGCGGGTCACTTTCCATTGGCGCCTATGATGCTATAAACCATACTTCTGTCTCGATAACCCCCGACTCGGTCTTCCTTTATTACCCCGTTATGACTCTGAAACAAGTCTACCGCACATAGTTCTATAACAAGCGATTATGTGGATTTATTCAAAGTTGCGTTGTTGCCGTTCTACGCCGATGCTGCAGCTGTTGACATTGTTGGACTCCGTAAAACAGATTTGAGAACACCCAAAAAGATTATTTTTAGAAAGATAAACGCTTCCAAAAGCCGCGCAGGTCTTGAACCGTGGGGGAAAAACAAAGAATATGGAGACATTGCCATTTCCCCGATGTCCCTCCTTGGAGATTTCACAGTACTTTTCCACTGCTCCTTCGGAAGCCGGCCAGTATTTTTATCTGTTGCTTAGACACTGAGCCCGTCTAAACTTGCCTGGCTCCTCTGTGTGATGATTTTTACAACAAGCGCCATCGTCCTTTTTGTGTAAAACCGAAAACCTTTATTTTAAAAAAAACATTCTTAACTCTCCCTTTGAGAAGACTCCGCAGACTAACACGATATTGAGGGCAGAACTCTTTTCGTGTCGGGGTTCTCTGCCTATACTACGCTTTAAAAATATATTATTTTTTTTTTTTTACAGAGGCTGTCCTAACAGATTAGAGCAGATCGTGTCCTTTTTAATATCCCATTTATAACGACAGCCCTTGGCCTCCTCCCTGTTCAGCTCACACACTCTGCCCAAATGGGTGTGAATACCGCCGGCGCTCGTGTGAACAGCAAACACAGGCATACCCAGATAACATACAGGGAGAGGGCGTCCAAGGTACCTGATTGTCCACAGGAATGGGGTTTGTGTTTGGCCTTCACTCGGAACCCTGACCATGCCAATGATTCTAGTGCGGCCTGGTAAACCATGTGTTAATGTGGACACGCCTGCCCATTGTCCCATGTATTAAATAGTAGACACGTGGGACATGCCACCTATTAATTGTTGGCTAGAACTTTCAGCATTGGGATCAGGCCAGCTGATATTGTTGCCCCGTTTAGGGGTTAACAGATGATAATTATTTAAGGAAGAAGTGTCCATGTGTCTCAGGCTGTCTGTTTATTTTAATGCTGCGTACTTCTGATTTTGTATTTATAGTAAACAGCCCCGTCTGAACACAATCAGCTTGTTTACCGCGTATCTTTTGTTGGACGAATCTCAAATTCCACGTTTGTTAAACAATTATTATTCAGTATAACTAGAAATCCGGAACAGAACTTTGCATTCCATCCTACTTCTTATTATACACGTTGGCGAGGTATTTTATTTGTTCGTGTTGGTTTATAGGTGGCGTTTCGAGACGGACATTTAACAGACAAACCTCGACTGAGCCGCGTGGGGCCACCTCAACACAATTTCTAATCGCTAATGGTTACTTTTTAATTTCATATTTTTCCTTTTTGTATTAATACAAAACCATTTCTTCTCTAAATCTTTCACTTTGATGTGGAGCGAGGCGAAACGATCCCAAGATGATTTGATCGGCCACTCTATCCAGCCAAGAAATTAAAAAGGTGGGGGACATCAAGACAATATGAAATGGTGAAGACACCAAGCTGAGCAGACAGCCCAGCGATGGGAAGCCCACGATACTTTTTATATATATATCGGCTTCTAATGCAAACTTAGAAGAGCATTCGGGTTATTGTATTGGGAAGAAGTTTTTTTTCGGAGTCCTGAAGAACATTCATGTGACCACATATAGTTTGGCAGGCAGACGCTGACCAAACTACAGGCCCCTCTGGAGCTAAAGGAGCTTCAAAGTGGGAGCGAAGTCCTTCTGGCGTCCCAGGTACAGATCAAATGCTTGAGAACTGAAGATTTTGGCAGAGCAGGAAAGCAGGAAGTCTGGGAATTTTCGAGATATGAGATGAAGTTACAAATTTCATGAATTACCGGGCGGAAAACGTCCAGAAAAAGCCGAGTATCTGCGCAGTCTGCTCCTGGTTCCTGCTCGAACACGCCAGAAGGAAAATATTCAGTGAGAAGAGATTCCAAATGGAACGGAAGAGAGAGAAAGATTCCCCGACGCGTTCCGCACTGAGAATTTGCTCATCAGACCAGTGACGTCGTACGATGTTTTTACCCCGGTGTTATTAATGGCTTCTGGACTGGACGTGGGAAAAGAAAAGCCCGTCAAATGCTCTACTGTAACACCTCTAGTAATGACCCCACTAACTAGATGTTGGGCTATTACCATGGCAACCTTGAAACACAGCCTGCTCTGTGTGATTTCACTATGGCGACGATGTAACCATAGAGAGCATTGAGGTTAGAATCCAGAACTGAGGCCGTGTGAAGATATGAGGGGAAAAACCGCAACATTTTTATTTTATTTTTTTTAAGGGAAACTAAACAGCTACAAAATTAATTTGAAAAGTGAAAAAGTGAAAAAAAAAATTGACTTTTTTTATATAATTTAAATATATTTTTCTTATAAATGATGCTTTAAAAATAGGGGCCCTGCTTCTTTTGAACTCCGGGCAGATCGAGGATGGCGTTATAAAAAAAAAAAAAAGTACATTTTTGTTCTAACCTTAATTCAACGTAACGTGTCATGATGATGGCGGCATGCATTGCGCGGGAGAAATGAGCAGATAAAACCAAGGCTAGGCCAAAAAAAATCAATAATTACTCCACTTTTCAGGTGTTTATCGTGGGTTTTCCACGTCCTTCACTGTAAATCTTTAACCCAATTTGAGTTTTGTTTCACCAGTCTATTCGCCGAAGCTGTGCCGTCGGTAATCTTTTTTCCCATCTCATGGGAATGTCTGATTTTCTAGTTTTTAGACGTTTTCTTGGTCCTGGAAGTCCTCTTCGCCCAGAAGAATGCAATGTTCCGAGTGGGACTACTGTACCTTTCATGAAATCATAGCCAACATTTGGTACTTTATCGCTGACAGCCATGAAAATGTATTCTGGTTTATCCCTGCGGTCTCTATGAATAACAAACGGACGTGTCCCTGGGAAGATCTCCAGGGATACTTTAAAGACTCTTTTACTCCCGGAGAAGTCAGTTCTCCACAAGTTAAATTTCCATCATAAAATGACGGTTCCCGTGCCGGGCCTCTAACTGCTGTTTCCTAACAATTCCTAGAACCACATCTTTTCTGGCAGAAACCATGCGCAGCAGACGTACATTCAACGCCGGAAGGGGTCCATTTTTTAAAAGCCTTCTGTAGCCGTGTTAGTCCAGAATAATGCGCAATAACAGAATGCTGCGTTTGTCATAAAAAAAGATATAGTCCAATAAAAAAGATATTAGAAGATCTGTATCTAAAAAGTGTTGGTAAAGATAATTGGGAGGGCGATGACTTGGTCTGCTAGGTAACCATCTAGCTTTGGGAACCCTAAATGGAACGCTAGGACTGGATTCTTACTGGGCTCCTTTTAATAGGCCAAGTGTGGCGTCCCTTTTGGTGATCATGTGTGGGTCAGGTCTGGGTGCCATACATCCCATGTTTCCCCGTTTAATGGGACTGGTTACCCTTCCCCCACCCCGATGCCCTTCTTTTATAGGAGCTCCGAAACAACGGGAAATTTCTTTATAAAGCTGTATAAATAAAAATCCACACAAATGCCCGGCAATAGGGGACAAAGTCACACTGGTCTTAGTAAAGCACCATGCCTAAGCTGATGGGTGAGCTGAATAATACCCCTTATACCACCACTTTCCCCAAATCTCTTGCCCGCCGGCCCGTATATGGGGGTCGGTGGCCCTGATGATTATTTAAAACCCAAACATTTCTAAACATCTAATATTTTGGTTCTGGATTTCTCTTGGAATGCACTTCATCGTGCGAATGCAGAAAGAGATAACATGACGTTGTTAGGTTTGGGTTTCTGAATAAAATGTAAACCTTGAAGGTCAGGCGACTGCTATTCGCCCCGATTCCTGACATCTTGTTAACCGCGAGAGACGAGGCTTAGGAGGGGGATTTAATTGGAGGACAGTGATTAATGTAACAACGGCCGGGCACCTAACGTTTCTTCCATTTTTGGGAGGAAAAAAAAATCACATTCCTTGGTCTTTCCAAGAAAACTCCCACAAACCAGGAATACTGGCGGATATTAATCATCTTCTGGGTACAGAAGCCACATCTTACATGTTTATCTAGCACAAAGCAGGGGCCGCTATAGCACGAGCCATTTAGCCGGTGATAAATAGGGAGTTTAAACACTTCATATGGCAGCCGTCCAGGGTGCCCCAGAGCCGCAGCCTAGCCGATGCTCTACAGGATACAGATGGAACCTCTACAAACATCTCAGTCCCGGTCTGTAAGGCCGCCAGTTGGTAGCACATGGGCAGACATTATGGCTACATCTTATCCAGCTGCGTTTGGACCCTGAGCCAATAACGATGACGACACAGAGTAATGGCCCCCACACTTCATTCATAATGATTCATTACAGCTATTGGAGTTTGGAAGCTAATCTCCAGAGCTCGGTAAAATGAAACCATTCAGTGGGAATCTCTTAACGTCTGTGTGTGTGTGGGGGGGGATATTGTGCCCTCTTTTAGTATTCCAAGTTAAAAAAGGTGGGCAAGCCCAGTAGGCCTCAAGCTCGTTTTCTGGAAAGAAAAGCCAAAGCGAGACAATAATGGCCGTCGCGGCGCACATTCTCTTGTTCGTTAATAGCGATCATGTCCTCTTCCGCTAGGCAGCATTATGCCACAGCCTGCATCGAGGTGCAGCACCATTGACTTTTCCGGAAAGACGTAGATAAAGTCCGCGGCATCCTGAGGGCAGGAGCTTTAGGTTACACTGAAAGCAAGCGAAGGCTTAGGTGGGCTAATAAGTTGAGTGCCGGGAATATAATGGTTCCAGACAACTCGTCATTGCTTTCTCATCATTGGCTCTGCTCCTGATTTGGCTCCAAAGGTCAAGCCAAAAGCTGGAGATGGAAAACTCAGGACGATTCTTTCCCTCTCTGCATCAAGCAGGTCATTTTTTTTGCCCGTAATTCCACAAGAAAATAAATTTACCCTCACTATGGAGCTATCAACCCCCCCCCCCAACAAATGAGGTAGGCAACCCCTCAAGAATTTGTGAAATTTCTGGCGTGGGGCCCGCCAGCTTCTCTCACCCCATCCTTTAGCAAGAAGATAATCTTCCTCGAGAATTTTTGTGTGTCCAAATTTGGGAGTAATTCCACTGCGTTTGGAGAAATTCCAGTCTCTGCTTCCTAAGCAATTTTGTCAAGATTTTTGTGGGCAGAGACGGTAAATTAATAGTAGCTTGGAGTTGTATTTCATATCTGTCATCTCTCCCAGAAATGATGTATGGAGGGCCTGGAATCTGTGTGTGTGTGTGTGTCAATATATATGTGTGTGTATGTGTATATGTGTGTGTGTCTATATGTGTGTATCTGTGTCTGTATATGTATGTGTGTCTGTATATGTGTGTGTGTCTATGTGCTGTGTCTATATGTGTGTGTCTATGTGTGTGTCTATATGTGTGTGTCTATGTGTGTGTCTATATGTGTGTGTCTATATGTGTGTGTTCTACGGGTGAAAGATGTCACTGTTTGGACTTCAGGCTTGCTCTGTAATTATTTCACAGGTTAAAGGGCATTTCTGGAGTTCTAGAGTTAGAACTTTGGTGATTTTTCAAGAAATCCAGAAAAATGGCATGATAAACCCCCAACAGTCCCTTAACTGGGACCATGCAGACTGACGACCCTGGGGGTTTTTAAAGCCTGAGTAAAGGAATGGAGGGAGGAGAGGCTTAAATCTTATCACTCTTATAAAGCACATTAATAATTATCACTAATGCACTCAGGGGTCATAAGCAGTTTAATAACCAAAACAGCACAACGTACGATAGTTTCATTGGGGGCGGCCCTGAGGATTCTGGGTAACCATGTGCGAAACGCTCTTACAGTGAGAACAGATAAGCTCTTTGTTTAAAGGGCACATGGAAAATTGCATTGTGTGTGTGTGTGTTCCTCTGAATCTTCAATGATATGTCATTAACCCGATAATTGTCAACACAGCCGACGCGTCCCCAGCACGCAGGAAATAATTACTTTGATCGTTTAAGAGCCTTGCTCTTTGGACGTGATGGAGGGTAACTGGGAGCTGTCCGCCATCACCACAGCGTTAGGGACCAAGACTGAAAGATTCCTAACTAGGTCGATAGCAGGGCTTTCAAAATCACGCCATGGTATGAGGACTCCTTTAATTGACTTAACTGTGCGTTACTAAGGACGGGGTTAAAGATTATAGCCCATAAGAAGCAGCATTGGAAGCGGGATATCCCTGTCTTGCCAGGAATCCCTGATCCCCCCATATAACGCAGTGGATGTTGAGGTCTGACTACCATAAGTCACAGCTTCCATTTGGCTTGGCGTAGGTTGAGTGGGGATTAAGCTTCCATAACAGTTGGAGAGTAACCCTCTGGCTTACCCACTCCAAACGCTGGCTATTCCCCTCTGCACAACCTCCAGTCCTTGAGGGCCGCATTCGGGACAGGAATTTAAGTAAGATGCCTGCGCTCAAAATGAAATATCCAAAGGTCGTGGCATTATGTGGCCCTTGAGGGTCGGAGTCGTCCGGCTCTGCTCTGTCATGTAGAAAGTAAGCGGTGACTTAATATTCCGCGCGCTGTGAAGCGGGCGAGGGCGTGCCGGGTGAGCTCACCACTGGGTAACATGTCCCGTCATATCCACAAACCGCATTTACAGAACAATGGAAAAGGCTTTAATGAGGTGGTGAAAGGCAACATCTGCTCAGCCGAGTTTAGTGTTAATCCCCCCCCGCTGCTTTGTCTCGCTAATGCCTTTAATGTGTTTAATGTGTTTATTTGCATCCAGCTGACATCAATCATTACCGTTTTAATATCAAGAACCCATTTACAGAGTGCCAGCCAGCAACCCCTGACGACATCTAAAAGGGTTTTCAAGAGGCCCAGATTATCCGATCATTTTTCCGGTGTTTGTTCGCCGTTTGATGTCACGGCTTTAAATGGAAATCATTTTCCACATCTATTTAATTTAAGATCTTCTGGAGCTTTATGTGACTTTTTAGCTGAAAATGTTCTTGTTCAGGATAAAAAAAAATGTGCGCATTTATATATTGTACTGAACTTTTACACACTGCGTTTATTTTTTTCCAGGGCACCGAAGCAGCTCCTTGCTTTGTTTATCTTGATTTACGGCATTCCCAAGGTAAGCAAACAGTTACACATATATTGGTAAATGTTACTTCTACACATTATGTTCTTATAGCTTGTGTTGCATTTACAAGGTTTATTTCTATAGAAAAACAACCCCAAATAATGTAATAGAAACTGCGGCAAAAAAATCACACGTTTACACGAGTAACAAAGTGACACACTGGCCCAACGCCTATACCAATACAGTATCACCTGGGTAGGCAAAAAGCACCCTGACCCAGCATAAAACAAGCTATTCTAATGAGCTAGAATAAAAAAAATCCTTCATCTTAATTTAGTGGGACTATAGATTTAAAGATGTCGAAATTGTGTCCATTAGTTAAATGCATAGGCAAAGACACAATCCTGTCCCAAACGTTTTGGCTTAGTTACCCAGCTTGGAATGTTTGGGATTATCTGGAAGCCCCGGACGTCGGCCACACAATAAAAGTCTGTGGTCCAGGTGGGGAATGTATGAGGCTTATCACTGGACCAAGTCAAAGCGTGTTGGGTCATCATGTTTTAGAACCTAGAACTAAGAGTTCCGGAGTAAGACGCTCCTAGCAATCATATCCTGTCTAAGAAGTTCTGTGTTCTAGATTGTGCGGCCAATAGGAGACAAGCAGAGCGGTGTAGTCATCTTTCATTGGCTAATCAGAACTATGATGGCCACTAAAAGGCATCACTAACGGCAAAGTGCGCTTTCCAGTAGAAATAGACATTTACTGTAGAAAAAGGTTCCTGTTGGCGGCCCCTAGGTCATAATACAGGATCAAGCTTCTGACAGGACTGGCGTCCCAAACATCTCCCCCTGAGAGAGAGCCAACCATATCATTTCATCCAACAGCTTCTGAAGGAAAGGACTTCAGTGCCAAAAAGAAACAAAAAGATTATTTTTAATACCTTCAAAAAAGGCATAGTACGAAATTTATTGGCTCGTTAAACTTTAGAGGTTGCTAATAATAAAACCTTGCGAGAAAGTGGTATTAGGCATCCATAAAGGGGCTTTATTGTACAGATGAAAGCCAATAGCAGCTCAGATCCACCCCCTCCTCGAGTAACAAGTTCCCACAATAAATTAACATGTGACAAGACAAAGATGGAGATACTCGATCCACACACACACACGCACACACGCTTACATTAGCGAATTGGTTCCCATAGTAAATTAGTTGGATGTAATTTGGAGGTTTAAAGGCGACAGCTATAAATGATTATTTTAGCCCCTGGGTGTCTTGGCATGTATGAGGGTGGTTCAGCGATGCAGGCGTGCTGGGACACCCTCTTAATCCGGATTAGGAACAATGTACGTAATTTAGAGATGCGATCATTTATACGGCAAGAACGGCCATTTTGGGCTGTAACATTGTGAAAAAGGTTTTCTGTACCCCCTTGATATCCTAGCTGTGGCCACCCCACCCTAGGAAACATTATCTTTAAATGTATTAACCCTTGGATATCTGTATGACTTCCCAGCAAGCCCCTGGAGCTTCTCCCTGATTGGATGATCATTTTGAAAATTATTTCAGAACTAAAATGTATTACGAAAATTATCTTAAGCGATTTGCTCACGTTTTAGTTAAATCTAAAGGTTTTTATATACAGTCATAGCGGGAAACATTCAGCTTGTTACTACAGACCAATAAGTCACAGAAACAGAGAATCTGCCTGCAGATCAGCCTCGTTCAGCCCACCCGATCTATCAACTCGGTCTATCCACCCGGTCTATCAACTCGGCCTATCCACCCGTTATATCCACCCGGTCTACCCACGCGTTCTATCCACCCGGTCTATTCACCCAGTCTATCCCACCCTCTCAGTAAAGTAAAACTCCCTTCCATTCCATCTCACTCCTCGACCCCCTAGTGTTAGATTCTTTTCTCTTTCTTTGAAATAAACTCCCCTCCTGTCCTTTTTTAAATCCCTTTACGTATTTAAATTTCCCTCCTCTCCCATCCCCTCTTCTCTCTCTCCCTCTCTCTTTCCTCTCCCATCCCCCTCCCATCCCCTCTTCTCTGTATCAAACCTCCTCTCCCATCCCCTCTTCTCCCTCTTCTCTCTCATCCCCTCTTTTCTCTCTCCTATCCCATCTCTCTCTCCTCTCCCATCCCCTCTCTCATCCCCTCTTTTCTCTCTCCTCTCCCATCCCATCTCTCTCTCCTCTCCTATCCCCTCTTCTCTCCTGTAGTCATTGTGTTATGAAGTGGGTTTGGCAGCAGCAGAATGCTTTTCCGTCTATTTCTTCTGTGTTGTATGCACTTTAAGTTCATGCTGGGATGGAGGTCACCTTTAATAAACTGGAATCTGATGGATATTGTAAAAGATTAGGGCGAGGCTCCTTAACGAAGGATATCTATTTTTTATTTTTTTTCTGAATAATTCTTTGCAGTTGTTTTTTCCTGCTCTGGCGAGCCGTAGAAAGCCGAGGCCAATATAAATAAACACCCGTTAAGTATTTTGTTATTCGCCTTTACAATCCTGCCACGAATGCGGCTTTTATTTTTTAAGGGGGTCTGAAGAGGTTTAAAGAGCATTTAAGCTTTAAGAAAGCTCCAGCACTCTTTGTTGGCCAAAGAAATTTATGGCAGAAATAAAGGTGTGGAAAAGGCATGAATTGGTTAAGGAAATGTTGAGAGGCTTCAGAGCCGGATAATGGGGCAATAAGAGGGTATGGAATTGAGAAATGTTTGGGGCGGGCGCGCTGCGCATACAATTAGAATATTTTTAATGGGTTACCTGGTTGTTGAGAGCTGACTGGCCCCTGAGTAATGCTTAAACCCCCCAACATGCCAGAGGGGCACTTATATGTCATCCCCATGTCTTTCTGTCCCATTGCTGGGTATTTGTGTAACGGAGTGGGGCATTTAGAAGAAGAATCTTGTATGGTAACTGGTGGTTTAGTGAATAAACTCGCCTGTCTCTGTACCGTGTCCTGTCCTTGGAGACAAATCTTGATTTGCAGAGAACAGAGCAACCTGGGTGCCGGTTTCTTATCTGCCCGGACATTAGGTCGAGAAAATCCGTTTCTGGATTATCACTCGGGGCATCGGAGTCCTTCTAATAGTAACGTCGTGAGTCTTTAGGACGTCTCTAGTATGTTAACTCAATATGTTCCGTGTTAGACGTACAATAATGGATTGTGAATTGAATATGCAGCTGCTCCAAAAATAAACTTCAAATCTAATTTTAGTATGCATTGAAGACCCCTTGGAGGGGAAATAGGTATAAATTCCAAGAAAGAGACCCCCTGCTGTCTGGCCTTATCCCCTTCCCTCTCACAATCCCACCCTTCCCCTCCTGCCCGGTCTATTGAATCATTTCCAAGGAGAAACCCATTCATTGCGTCTCAGTCTGAGGAGGGTGTTAAGCCAACAATCACATACAAAAAGCCTCATTGTGCCCCACAGAGGGGGTCTTTGGAAGCCCCCACACCTTATCTCAAAGTAAAAACACTTTCTTTGCATCTTTAAACAGACCGGGAGGAGATTAACTGAAAACCCTACACAATGTATGGAAACGACACCGGTATCTACGCATTCTAACCCGGGGCGGACCCTGCACAATACGGCCCCGTTTGGCTAAATGAGCAGATCCCGCGCCGAAGCCCCCGCACCTGCGCTCCCTCTGAGGTGAGCGGCCAGCTCTGAAACTGTTAAGTATAGACTCGCGCGATAACCGCACCCTGACGTTCACACAGAAACGGACAATACTCCAACAAACACAACGCACCGGGCTGCATTAACAAATACCCGTTCCAGGGCAAGGTCCAAAACACGCAGCAGTCACTGTGACAACCAACGCAATGTTTCTGCTGATTCCCCGGCACTTAGATTGCCCCGGAACAACATAATGCAATGTTTCATTCATACGCTTATAACTGTTCTTAAATCCTGGAGAGCTGCGTTAAGACCAGCAGCGCAGACGAGCGCCAAGATGTTTGCATATGGCGCCCAACGGCAGAGTTAAGACAAGTCGTAAACACGTATGTGCTAACGTGGCCCTTCGACGGGACAAAGCCAGATGCCAGACACACGCAAAGTATACGTAAGGTTAACGTCCCGTTCAGTAATTCTGTTCTGTATATTGACCGAGCTCTGGGACCGAGTCTCCATCAATAATTCAGCTATTGGGAGAAAGCGAACGCCAAGGGCCCTCGGGGCGGCCACCATGATAATGCTTAGAGCTGCTAGATGGGGATAAATACATTCCCTGGCCCCATTCGGACGTTAGCCCTTTAATCACACATCACACAGATCCTATTGCACTGACGCGCTGGTGGCGGCAGCCAAATGTTTCTGTCATGGAGTCATCTGTGTTCAAGCAGGGCTTCCAGGCAGGAGGCAGCATCACGATTGGGATTCTCAGGCATCGATAATTAATCTAGGATACCAATCCCATTCAAAACCTCAATGACTTACTACATGGAACATTTTAACTTTTTTTCCAGAAAGGGAAAAAAACGTAGTGGGTGGCTGAGGGTGTTCGGTGGTGTGGTAGCAGCCAGCCATTTTCTATGTAGGATGACTGGTGTTTCGTATGATATAAGGGTGGGGTAAGGTGTAGCTTGTTCTGGAGAAACCCTTTTCCTTTATATACAGAGGAACCAATCACCCTCTTAATGAAAACAGAAGCCCCCCTTTAGGTTTCCTTGGAAATGTAAAATAGTCACGGTTGCCATTTATAATTTAGCATAATTTTTAGTATTAAATCCAGCGTACTAATAACGTACTAATATTCCTGAACATCCCGCCCTATCCGCCATTGGCCTCTGTCCCAAAATCAGATGTGAGAATTGTTTGCCGTCTTAGCAGGGAGGCTGATAACTTGGCCGGGGGCCGGAGACGGCCTGACAACCGAGCAACAGTGCAGACGAAGACCCAGCTGGGTCTAACCGTGTAAATCCTACTTTAATACAGACTGCCGGCCGCGTCTAACCACTTTATCAATGAACTTTTCCCCGTCGCATTCTGCCGTAAAACCATCGTCTCGTTTGGTTCAAGGACACGTTATACGGTTCCACGAGCCTCGCCCTTATAGTTCCTTATAGCCTTCTGTACCCCCCCCCCCGCAGAGATTAATGGGTTAATCCTGATACGCAGGGAAGATTAGAAGGGAGCCTCACCAAACATGCAATCACTGCCCGAGATATGGGGTTATATACCGGTATAGATATATATATGGGGTTATTATGCAACATGGCCATTGGCTCGTAATATAAGACAGATAAAGCATGCATTCTATACAGAACCTTATCATAGTAACCGTTAGCGATCCTAAATTCTAACCCTTACTGAAAAAAAGAGAGAGATCCCAAAAAATCTCTCTTTTGAGGATTAAGGGGGAGGAGATGGCTGTTGGCCCCCATGTGTACGCACATTCCGAAAATACCTACGTAACGGGGGGGGGGGGGGGGGGGTGTTCCAGACCCTGATAAGACTGTGATAAACATCCCGCATACACCAGCCTCACAAATGCATTCTCACTGTAATTACTACCTTCTATATACATAGCAGCAACCGACTCACAAGAGCTTACAATCCGAGAGCCCAAGCCTTGCCACAAGCAGTATCTTCACAATCATTCAATAGACCGAGGGATATATATAATGCCTCTATGTAGAGTGTGCACAGTGCTGTACCCGGAACACCTCACCCTGCCTTGAAAGAAGTCCTTTTGCTACTTAACACTCTGTGAATTCAGGTGACTCGCCCCGGGTTATACCCAAGAACCCAACCTTATACCCAAGCATCACCCTGATGGGGTGAGGGTCCCTGATTGCCCTGACGGGGTTAGGATCCCTGATCGCCCTGACGGGGTTAAGGTCCCTGATCGCCCTGACCGGGTTAGGGTCCCTGATCACTCTGACCGGGTTAGGGTCCCTGATCGCCCTGACGGGGCTAGGATTCCTGATCACCCTGACGGGGCTAGGATTCCTGATCACCCTGACGGGGTTAGGATCCCTGATCACCCTGATGGGGTGAGGATCCCTGATCACTCTGATCGGGTTAGGGTCCCTGATCACTCTGACCGGGTTAGGTTCCTGTACTGGAGAGCTTCTTAACCTGCGGCCAACAGAAGCCTTCAAAGGGTGAAGGAGAACTCCGGTACCTCTTCAATATCAGAAGATTGTGGTGTCCTCTAGGATATATATTAACCGTATCTCGTCGGAGGCCGCGCCAGTCCTTGACATTAGGGGTACGTGCTGGAGAAACCTGTTACTGGAGCTGTTTGCTTAGTGAATAAACCAGGGCTCACGGGTGAAAGGTAACCCCCCTCGTGTCTTTTAGTTTGCACAATCGTGGCTGAAAACATGAAAGTCATCTACGCTCGCATTAACCAAGACGTAATTAGTATAAGACGCCTTTAAATGATTTAAACAGCTGGAATAATGGAAGGAAACAAAGTAACCGAGCAGACTGTACGACGGCGAGAGCTGTACAGAGTAAAATGTCAGAGAGGGGTAAAGTCTTACCTTATTCAGTGCGGAGCTGCAGGAAGCAAGACTGGAGCGGCTCGCTCTCTCTGACTGTCTCTACTCTCTCAGTCCTGCCCCCAAAAGAAACATGAAGTAATGATGTCATTCTAATCAAAAGGGTGTGGGTGGACACACACACACTCACACACACACTCACACTCATGAGCGCGCACACAAAGGACAAGAATTCCTTCCTGTGATTCCACCTCTCTGACGTCTCCGTCTCTGCAGATGTTCATTTGTAAAGTCTCCTCTATTAGCATTTTGGTTAAAAAGAAAGTATTTTTAGCACGGTGTACATTCCGCGCAGGAATGAATGGAACACAATGTGTGTTTTGTATCATTTTGATTATTTTTTTACATTTCACCCACATTTATCGGAGTGGTTTGTAAGTGGATTTAAGAGAGAGGCGCACTGAACCTGGATAAAACATTCCTGCCAGACACTTAATTTTTTTTTAAGGTTGATGCCCATGGATGTCTTACGTTCCAAGCCCCATAGGGGTATTTTCCTAGGACTTGATCCAGGGGGTAGAGATGTAGACAGTTCTTTTTCCAGGGAATGCTTAATTGTCATGTGACACAAAGGCATGCACCTATAGGCTGTTGCCATAGACAATGAAAAATTTGTGATGAAAGTTTTACCTTTTAGAGGACTTTGTGCCCAATTGCTGGGTATTCGTGTAACTGAGTGGGGCATTTAGAAGAAGAATAATGGGTTTTAATTTATAAAGCCGCTTCCTGCTGTTTCTATACACATTATCGGGGCTTTTAGGGCCGTAGAACCCTGCGATACCCTCATACCCAGCAAACATTCTGACCTCCTAGAAAAGAGGGGCATTGGAGGAGGAATAAGGGGCACTGGGATTTGGATTAAACAATAAATGACCATTTTTGCATTTTTATATGATTATCCTTTAGCTTTTGCTAAAATCCACTCTTAAGAAGCGGCATCTGTTTTGTGGTTAGAGAAATGGCTGTAATTTCCTCTGCAGGAAATCATTAGACTCCGATTCCTAACGAGATGTCCATAATGTCATTATAAAGTCAGTACTGGACATAAAGTCATTATATTGCCTGCACGGGCGATTACTTGTGACATGCGATCCTGAAGGAGCAATAAAGGAGAAATTCAGAATCTGAACTCGATGCTCAATGCTGCTTTTAGAAAGTAGGAGGTTTGTGTAAATCTGAGTGATGATCTCACCATGACTGGCCCCTAAATTCTGGGAGCACAGGTTCTCTGCCCACGGTAACTTACGCCTGGACCTAGTGTATACCTACCAGGTTCTAGGAGGTTCTAGAAGGGGATCGCAGGGTTCTACAGCCCTAAAAGCCCCAATAATGTGTATAGAAACAGCAGGGAGCGCAACTATGTAAATAATACTCGTAAAGCCCCATCCTTAGCCATGTGTATAAGACAAGAGCAGTCGTCATTAGCCATTTGGCATTTTGGTGGGCCGCTGTGGTCTGGTGTTAAGGCAGAATGTCTTTTCCCGTGTGCAGTGTTATTGGGAACTCAAGGTTCCGAGGGCTGAGGACATCATTTTGTCTCCCTGCCCCCCCCTCCCGATCTCCTGGGACAAAGCATCACTGGATCCCTCCGCCCTGCCATTTACAAGGCCTCAGGGGATTGGCAGGGGCAGAGACCCTAAGATTCTTTGGAAAATGACCTCATCGCTGAAGCCATTTCTTGGTGACATTAAGGGCATGATGGCGTGACAGCCCAGTGAAAAGCAGCCATTGGCGGAGACTTGCCGTGCCGTCGAATCGCATTTTACAGTCCTTTCTAAACCCATGTAGGCTTAGGGGCTGATTATTAGCAGGGCTGCTCAGAGCAAGCGTTGGTTGAAGCTGCGGATGTCCGTACAGGAGTCCAAATAGCATTCAGGAAGTAGGAAGTTACATGTTTCATACAGATAACACATGGGCTTGGAGAAGAGCCGAGTCTCGAGGCGTCTGAAAACGCAGACTGTTAGAGAGCCGGTACGCTGGGCCATGAAAGATCATTCGCTGAGACCACTCTGGGGTTTGAGTAAAGGGGTCCCGTGTTTATAACAGTCACGCTCCAAGTCACGCTTGCCGCATGAGCTTATGTAGAAATGGAGTTGGCCTCCTTTGGAAAAATATATCTGCGGCGGTTTCCGCGCCAAGGTCCCACAGATATGCATACATTAGATATGCATACATTAAATACATCCCTGCCTTGGCGTTGCAGTAGCATTAAGAAAGTTTTATTTCTATTCCTTGTATTCACAATGTACCGTCTTTTTGTTGCCCCCCCACCCCACCCCGGAGCCATTTCCTCCTAGGGTTAGTCCTAAAACCTTCCGTAAAAATTAGAAAGTCACAGGAGACAATAACTCAAATAGCAGGAAATAATGCCGTAAAACTCTTGGAGCAGTTGGATTTTTTGTGTCGGAGGTCACGCGGTTTTGACTTTTTATATTCCGTCTCTTATCGTTTATCTTTTGGTTCCGTCTCATGAAGTTATGTTACTAAACTTTCACAACTTTATACAAGGAATATTTTATTAACCTACTGAGAAAAATACGTCCTTATGCTTATTCGTTTTCCCATTCCAAAGTAAATGGAACGTGGCACACGCAGGACTCCGGCATGCACCCGACGCTGCTCTCTGATTGGCTGCCGAGTCTTTACGCTTTAATTTTTTTTGTAGAACTGGTGCGGGAAATTACTTTTTTATATCTTTTATATTAGAGATATTTGCTCTCTGTGTCTCTAGCGTGAGGCTCTCGAAGCCATTTAGCTTGAATATTTTTATTAATAAGAGCAATTAAGAATAAATTAATTCTGTTTATTCTTGCTGAATCACTTTGTTGTAGTTGGCATCAAAACCTAAAATATTTTCTAAGCTTTTTTTTTTTTTTTTTTTTTTTTTTTTTTTATGGCTTAAATGCTAGGCTTTTGGTCTGGTCCTTCTCCAAAAAAAAAAGGTTTCAAACGTCTCCATATCCCTAGTGCTCTCAAAACAAGTCTAAACAGTAACACAGCCTCTCCAAATCGTCCAAATCGTGTGAAAATCTCTAATTTTTTGGCCGGAGGGGGATGGAAGCTCTTCAGAAAAATATATATTTTTTTTAGAACAAGAACTTTCCATATAGTTTAGCCAGGAACTTGTGTTTTTAAAGTGTGTTCTGAGCCCAACAGTTCTTGTTCATTAAGCGTTAGACCTGCCAGGGCAAAAATACATTGAATTTATCCCAACACTCTTAAATATTCTCATGTAAAAAAGTTATTTTATGGATTCCACTGCTAATGGGAATGGACCGCTCTCCTGAAGGAATATTTAGGCATAACGATCCCTTTTAATATTTTTATATATTTATAGATTATATTATAGTGTTTATATATTATATTATATGTTATAAATATAGTTGCAGCTTAGCTGGGATCTGTAACAGGGCATTTACTAGCGGTGACAGCTTGGTACTAGAGCTGCTAGCAATATGTGTAAGTAATGCAAAGTAATGCAAACATTCGTCCCGGCGTTCCCAGTTATTCGGCATTATATGGGTAATCTCTTCATAAATACTAGTTGTGAGCGAATATTAAACCTCCTGAATTGATGGCGGGGAGCTAGACTTTCACTCTATGGCAATCCAGTTCCTCGCCATGCTGAGAATCGTTTTCGGCGAGGCACCGGTGTGTCTTCGGGGGAAAATGTCTAGAAGACACAAAACGAGAGAAGGGGCTACAGAGGTGAGGGGTAATATATACACAAAGCCGGGGTTCGTAGATCGTGTGACGCACTCTGTGCTGAAATTCATCTCGGTTTCTTAGGAGAGGATCGGCTTTGTTGCCCTTGGCGAAGTGCGTCTGGTGGAGGTTACGTAGCAAAAATGTCCTACACAAAATTTATACATTTCCAGCTTGATATCTCTCAGCTGCTAAGTGTGATCAGTCAAGGTAGTAGCTTTGTTCATCGGTCCCAGGGCTGTGAGATGTTGAGTGAGCTCTGATGGAATCATAGGCCGGGCTCTTTTCTTCTGTGAGGCTATTTGGATAAACTTCCCTCTAATGTCTGCTTTATGAGGGAGCCAAACAGTAATTGGGGTGATCTCTAGAGTATTTTTTACTTGAAATCATCTGTAATTGCTTCCGCGATACTTGGCCTTGTGTCCGCTCTGTTGGAGAAGGCTCTCATTGAGTGTCTATCTCGGAGCTGATGCAGGATCTGATTAGGGGTTGGAGTTGGGTTAAAGTCTTCTCCCACACCAAGGTCCCCTACCCTAACTTTCTGTAACTTTTCCAACACCCGATCCAGAAAGGAAATGTGATTGGAGTTGGGTGGCTAGAGGTTAGTAGCGTAAGGGGATAAATGTGTTTTCCAAAGATGGGTGTCTTGCGCCATAACAATCGACGCTTTATAGGATTTGGTTTGTTGTATAAGCATTTTTTCTTTTAGGAGGCGTATTTAGGCCTTTAGTGTTAGTGGAGAGGAGAGTAAATTTCATCTTGACCGAGATGAGGGTTAGTTTACTTCGTCTGGTGAGGTGCGAGTCCCGTGGTTAATGGATAAGATCCAAAATGGCAGCAGCGATCTGAAGTGGGAAGAAAAGGTGTGGAATAATAATAGAAGAGGAGATGAAGAGAAATATTGTTTCCTTTTTGTCACACTGACCGTTGATTAAGTAAATTAAAATGTCAGGAAAGTAAGTTGAGACGGCCTCTGATTTAGAAAATGTATGTTTTTTTAACCCCTTAAGGACAATGGGCTGTCCCTACACCCATTGAAAACAATGCATTTTGAGCCCGTACATGTACGGGCTTTGTCATTAAGGGGTTAATTCACTGACATTA
The DNA here is from genome assembly GCA_009364415.1 of Spea multiplicata. Classification (NCBI taxonomy): domain Eukaryota; kingdom Metazoa; phylum Chordata; class Amphibia; order Anura; family Pelobatidae; genus Spea; species Spea multiplicata. The sequence goes on from VKOC01000008.1 coordinate 35,763,821, forward strand.
TTGTCATCATCTAATTTCTTTTATGTTTGGGAAAAAAAAGTTTTTATTACCCTTGGCAAGTAACTCTGGAGAGAGGCAGAATATTCATGTTCAGTAACTGTCCTTGTTAATTACAATTGGTGCATTTTTATTTTATTAGTTTTTTTTATAAACAAAATCTACTGACCACCGCCAGGTTTGTTGTGGTTTTTTGTTTTTTTTTGTATCATTGTGACTGAAACCACCGGTTTTACATTGTGATGTAAGATACAAAGACATCTGTCATGGAAGGAGACTCGTTTATTCCATTACACACAGACTCTGGAGGACCGAGCGTTAAAGCTGTGACTTCATGCCGTCAATAAACCAATTCATAAATTGTTCTGCTGTTTCTCCAGACTACCAGACCCTGCATGCTTACATTTATCGGGACAACTCTATCCAGACGGGACTCCTCACATGATTTAGCGTAGATTCACACAGACTTGTGTCTGCTTAGGCCGCGGGTCCCTGAAAATTCCCTATCTTATGCGTCCGAGTCCCCTATGCGGGATGCAGACACAAAATACCTTTGCGCTTATTCTGTATTTATGTCTCTGGACTCCCATTTGATGCTGTAAATTATGTTTCCATGGCAACTTCCCAAATGTTTGAATTCTCAATCTAAAAACTAAAAAGCATTAGCCTCCCTAGAGTCAAATTACTTATCTTAACTCATTCTTAAAGAGAACTACGCAGAGTATTTATTGAGCGTTTTCTAACTATTTTTAATGTGTTTTTTTTAGTTGGTACATTTCTTTAGATCTGTTAGTAAATTCATCTTTTTTTTAAATTTCGTAGTAAATAAGTGTCTCCCACCCCTCATTTTTTCCCCCTTTATATCTTCAATAAACAGCATAATTCATTTCAGCAGGATCCGGGACTGCCTCCCACTAGTAAATTCGTACCACATGCCTATACGTTTTCAGTAATTCATAGCCAATAAAAACAGTAATTCAAATAAATTGTGACATTCTTTAAAAGGTTTCCAAAAAAGGAAGCAGATGGATGTTACTGACAAATAAAAATATATATATATATTGGGGAGGTTATAGAGGCATGGGTTAAAACAAACCAAAGCAAAGACTTCTAGCTTCAGCTCCTGGCTGGGGTGTCACTAAAATCCAGGCAGTCCTATTCCCCAAGCTTTGAGTTGCTATCCGAAAACCATCCCGCCTGACCTGACGTGAAGAGCCTACAGCAGTGGTCGTACCCAACGTCAGCGGCCACTTGTCTATTCCACCAAGAGTCTCTAAACTTTGTCAAGGAGCCATAGCATTCAACTAATCTGCTGTTGAGCTACAATCAACTACTGTTGAATTGGTCGTAATTTTATTAAAAGTTTCTTGGTCGCGTTGTTCATGTGAGGTTGAGTTCGTTGGCTAACACTGCTGGTTGCATTAACTGTTGAGTTGTTCATAAAACTCCCGTTGGGTGCAATGGAGGAACTGTTCCCAAAGAAGTCGCGTTTGAAGACCCTTTTGACTACAACCTAGATCTTTGATGTTCTGTCCATAGGAACGATGCAATGCCCCCCATTTGACTGTGGTTACTTTAGAGACTAAACAAGACGATCGAGTTCAGTCAACACAGTTGAGTTGGTCTTAGAACCTTGACTGACACCACAACGCACCTCGACCCAACACTTATAGGGTGACCATTACTGACCGGATATGAAGGCCAGACTTGTTCGGAGTTCTTTTAAAAGCTCAACACAAGTTACATTTCTCTGTATAAATCTTTCTTGCTGAAAGAACATTAATAAAAGCAGACAAGTGAAGCTTTTGGACGTATTTATCACACTTAAATAAAAAGAATTAATCTACTCCCCAACTCCAGTCACTGTCTTCACAAGCGGCCATGAGTAATGTGAATGTTATGGGGTTCTGTCTTCTACATGAAATAGCCACGATCCTTCTTGACTTGGCAGCCTCTTCACACGGGGAGGGATGTCTTCCCCAGAGACGAATCACCTGCACGGAGCAACATTTATATTGAAACACCGGCTTATGCATTGTTACATTTTTTGATTTGTGCGCAGTCTGTTCTCCATACAGGTGGAATTTTTATTGTCCTGTCAGCGCGCAGCATGCCTGCCAAGAATAAAGGGCCGCGATAGCACGCGGAGGTCCGTAACGGCTGCAACATAACATAAGCCAACGCGATGCCTGTGAGGGCCGCAGATGTTTAGGTTCTGCTCTCCAATCAAGCCTTCCTTACCTAGTTGTCTTTAATTAAGCTAACTAAAGCATTGCAGTAGGATCCATTCCGTACAGTAACTTGCCATTTTACAATTTACCGGGCGTAAAACTGCGGCGTTAAGAAAAAAAAACACCATTTCTACTGGTGTCCAATGACCAAACCCTTCACAGAAATAGTTCCTTAATGGTAAATAATTTGCCTCCTCCAGAAAACTTTCTGCGTTGCTGCCGGCAGGTAAACCTTCAGAGGACGGGAATAAGTGGCAGATCCGCTGAGGTTTATTTACTTAGCGTATGAGAGGGGGCAGTTAACGTTTTGTCTAAGTGGATCAGCACCTCTCGCGCAGTAAGATGCATTCCTATAAGGGCGTGGAGCCGCTTGCAATTCAAACACTGGAGAAGGTTCCGGCGACGACGGTCCAAGCTCGATACAATCAGCTAACAAATGCTTGGGTGGAGGTGAAGGAGAAGTTTCTATGGAGCACTGATTAACGTAGACGTTTGTAATTTGATGGCAGATAAGAGCCGTTGGGTTCCTGGTCCGCCCAATCATTTTAGCTACTAAAAGAATAATATCTTATATATATATATATATTATAAATATCTTATATTTATCTATTATTCAGCTCCCGATTCGTTAATGGGGTTAATTCAAGGGCGCTACAGAAATAGTAAATTATTATATTACTATAACCCTCAAACCTTCTTCACCTTTGCGCTCTCTTTTTTTTTTTGGTTTGGGGCATCTTTATTCCCATTACATTTGGCTCTAACCGAGAAGACTGGTGTTTTTTTAGCCATACCCGGTAAATATAATGTAAACGGTACCGGTTGGGTTCAGAGTGAATTAGCAACGTTCTCGCTGGATTCATTGCAAGCGAAGCCAAGCAAGGGGGGGTACAAGGGGGGGGGCAGGAATAAACCACACAAAAATGTTCTAGAAGTTGTAAGAATGGTTTCAGCTAATCCAGATGTGGCTGGGAGCCTGGCTCAGCTGGGAAACATTGGGCCGACATGCCAGGGAATTCTGGGATAGAAATCAGGAGAGCTTGGCTTCATCGGGGTAACCCTCTCTGTACCAGCCGGCCGGACGGCAAGTCTCTGAGACACCACAGTGGGAGATGTAGCCCGGCTGCGTTATTACACGTTATTACACGTTATTACACGTTATTACACGCTATTACACGCTATTACACGTTATTACACGTTATTACACGTTATTAGCGTTTCTGCGGCTGCTCGTTTATACAAATATTTAGATCATATTACTGTGTATCTGATTTCTTTTGATCTATACATCATTTGGTATAGATCAAATATATACACTTGTCAAGTGTCATTTTTCAGGATACTCTCTCCCCCAACTCGTTTAAAACTTCCCCAAAAAACCTCTGCGTCTGTGAAATTGCTCAGGCCGCCCAGCCCATACACGCTACTCATTTGTAGCGTCGCACATTCGTTTGACGAACGACTGGATGGCTTCAGGCGGCCTATTCTTTTCTAAATGACTGCTGGAATTCCCGGGCCGGCGCGTTTCCATGCACGCCGACACGCTTATGTCATAGTGCCAGGAGGCAGCCTTATCGTGTCTCACAGACGGCCCCACGGCAGGCTTTGGTCTAATGCATTCGCTCACTTTTTGGGTCCCAGTAAAAGCCGACGGCTTCCAGGTCAAAGATTTTTTTTTCATTTTTTTTTATTACGGTTACGTGCCAAGTTCCTTAGCGACCGTCCCAAACAGTGAAACAAACATGGCTTTTGTGTGACCATACATCTTGGCCTCCACGCTTCCTGTGTTTGTGCGACGGAGTCTGGGAATGAGATTTCCTCCTTAAATATCAATCCTTTTTTTCTGCTGATTTGTGATGACTATCGTCTTTTTTTTTCTCTTTCTTTCTTTTTTTTCATGCAAACAGCCTTGTAAAATTATTACCAGGTTTTCGCACCGCTCTTCGCAGTAGCACTGATCCTCCCCAGAGCCCCGTACAGAACAGACTCCTCTCTTTTTTGTTAAATTTCCCCTCGATAAGATTTATTTGTAAAATATATAGAGCTTGGCAGCAGAGCGGGGGCAATTTGCTGGGAATTTTCACATACGTTAAAGGATTTAGCCGAGTACAAGGGGACGCGTGTTTCAGACACGGCGATTTCTGGTCGGGGACGCAGATGGTGGAAGAGCCCGGGCTTGGGAAGGAAGGAAGTGTTTTTACAGGCGGCACTGGGTTTTTGTGGCGCTGCCTTTCAGCAGAGGTGGTAGAAAACAATGATGTTAGAGGCAAAGTTCAGAGGCTTTACAGCAGGGCCGTGTGGTCTGCTGTCTTCCAGCGGTTTAACGCTTTCAGGGGCAGGGCAGTTGCTGACACGTTTGGTGTAAGGGTTAACCGGAGGCCGAATCATATGTTTTGGGATAGAAGTGGTGACACCTAGGGGCAAACACGAGGCACCCCATTTCTGCATATGTTACATAAACGGCCAAATAGCCATGTGACGGTGGGATACCGGAGGGACACTATTTGTCTGGTTTTCAAGCAATAAAGTTACAATGTTACATGCATAGAGTAATAAACAATCTTAAACGGGGGAAGATTTGAGGTCAGCTGGAAGGTTTTGGCACATTTGGGGAGCTCTGTACAGGAGACGTCTCGACGTCGGCTTCCTTAGCGTAACGGGGACCTGATGTAAGAGGGGCTGGAGGTCAGAGCAGAGGTTGTGCCAGGGTGCGCATGGAGAAAGACGAAGGGTGCCCAGGGAATGTCCGCGGATTTAGATTTCCCAGCGAATCACTATTGGATAACAAAGCAGCGGAGGGAGATGTACAAAGTGTTGGGTTTGTGGGTTTATGGAGCGAATGGTTAGACTACATCCCCTTAGTCGATAATTTAGCATTTGTGGCACAATATGTCGTCTTACCTGTGGATTTAAGAAAGCCTTTTTTTCCTGTTCTAGAGCCATATTTTGGGAACATGTTAAGCCTCTATAGGGTCTGATGACACGCCAAGAAATGTATAAGAGCTAACAGGGTCCGTTTATAATCTGACTTTGGTTTCATACCCAGCTGGAGGTTGTTTAGTTTTCGTTATTTTTATCTTGTTCCAAAAGCCACTAAGACTTTTTTATCAGCATTTCGGAATCTGTGGCATCCCCCCAAAGCATCCACCTCATTCACCCTCGTAATTTGCCCATTCACCATGAGAATCTGCCCTTTCACCTGCTAGTTACCCCCTCTGTCTCTGGCTCCTGTTGCCCCCCTCCTTCCCAGACCCCGTTACATTCCTGCTCCCCCTTCTGCGGCTCGTAGAGTGACGGCAGACAGCTGAATATGCCCAAATATGGAAAGTGAGGAAGTGAATGTCATTGTGATGAGGCACTGGGAGCCGAAGCCTTCAGATGAGAGTGGGGTGGGGTGGGATTGGGGGGGAGCGACTACGTCAGCCACCCCACCCTCTCTCCTCAGCTCCAGACAGACTGATCCCAGTCAAAGACCAGTACTCTCACTTTCCACTGGATCTTTAACCCCTTCCTCACACAGCTGTCATTTATATGCTGCAAATTGAGCACCGGTTCTGCTAACCCCTTTTGCCCAATAAGTAGTTGTTTTGGGAGAAAAGATTTGTTTTGTTTTTTTTATAGCCTACATAAAAAAGTTCTAGGTCCACATTGATACAGGGTCCTAAGGCGGGATACCCCTATTTAAGGGCTGAGGTCCATCAGGACCCTCATACGGATAGCTCCTGCTACCCAAGGAACAGACAGACCACAATTCATATGGTAAAATCAGAACAACCTTTATTGGGATAGACATCGACTTATATAGTTCCCTAACTTCATTAACAAAGCTAACAGAGGCATGTAGCAAGTAGGTACACAGACAATAGTCCCGGAAAGGGGATTTCTCTTGTACAATATAGAGTTCCTCACCTGTGTTATCTCCCTTTATCTGCCAGGCTGGTGCCTTCCTTGGATACCCTGTGGAGAGGAGTCTGTTTTAGTCAATCGGTGGCACGGCGGATCAGGGAAGGCTGCGCTGGCCGACTCTGCGGTTCCAGACCTTACCAGAAATGTCAGGGGCTGGAAGGGTAGGCGGCTGATATTAGTCCACGGGTGGATAAAAACTTAAAAAAAGTCCAAAAGCTTAACACTGGTGCATGGAGCCTGTCAATTGACACAAAAGTGCTCCATGGCTTGGATAAACTGCACCAGATGGAGCCAACAAGTGTGCCGTAGTATTTTCAGATGAGAAGTTTATATACCGGTAAAAGTCACCAGGCTGCCCACGTTGGCGCTCCATGTGAGGGATACCTTTTTGTGGTAGCTAGGTCCGGATGGTATTCCCGGCAGCCTGGCCCTGTGGCACACATTAATCCTGGGTACTTGACCCATGTGATAATCCTCCAGAATGAATCCAAAGCAATGCAGAAATCCCAAATCCCTGGTGCATGATCCCCTCTGCTACCCACCGTGTCACACATATTTCTTATGTCCTCTTAAAAATAACCCCTTTGTCTTCTATGGTACATATGACATAGATTGTTAGCTTGTGAGCCGGGCTTAGTCTGTCAATTCTCGTCTTGTCAGACCCCTTGAATATACCGTATGTATTGTATTAAGCGCTGCGTAAATTGTTGGCGCTATATAAATAAAAGAATATATAATTTACTTTATTAAAATAGTTTGCATGCTGAGTTGGATTGTATTTCTGATTAGGCATCTTTCTGTAATGTCTGTATGATCCGTCATGGGAAGCCTTAGGGTTTTTTTACCCCAGTCTGTGAGTGAATGGGCAGGTTGTGGGGGTCTGGAGCCCACATTCTGCTCTGTAATACCTTAGCATTCTATTTGGTGGTTTTCCCACTGATGTATCACAGCTGAAACATTATTCAGAATATCTTTACCTTCTAACAAGTCATGGTTTGCATAAAGACTTCTACTGGAACGATTTGGCAGCGACCATTACTGACCCCTATAGAATCCCAATGGTGGGTTAGAAGAGTCTCAGAACCCCATGCACCCATTAATGTGCAACAAAGCACTGCTAGGACCCGGCCCATGGGTCTGCCGTTTTATCTTCAGAGATATCTCTGCTCCAGGGGTTGGGGTCCCTGTTATTCACACTCGGATAAGATCTTTACTCCATCTGGGCACTATTCTTCCCGCTGTGAAATTCTCACTTGCTTTATTTTGAAAGCTAAGCACCTACTGTAATTGGCATCCCAGAAGAATTAGAACTATTTATGTTACACAGCAACGCATTCTTATATCCCCTCTTACAAAAAAACCCTACAATTTGTACTTTAAAAATTCTACTCTATTTTTGGAGCCAATCTATGTCTAGAAGAGAAGGAAAAAAACATTTCGTGAGAAAATAGTTGGTGTGAATATTTGTGAAGAACAGCAGGACAGGAAATTCTAGCTCTCCATAGGGATAACACGAGAACTAAAGCAGCGAGGGAGCTTAAAAGTTATAAAACATTTTAAAATGTATAAATTATGTGTGGGATATTAGCCTATGCACACGGCCCAAGCTTTGTCTTGGAACGAACGGAAAGACATGACAGATCCTCGGGAAGGATTTCCTGAAGACGTCCTCGAGGTAGGAAAATGCGGGTGCCGGACTTCTGGCTACCGTCTTTCAGCAAGACTGAGATTTGAGAAGCTCCTTAGAGAGCCAATAAATATCCAACCATCATGGCTCAGCCTCCTGATCGGGTAAAGGAGCCCATGTGGCAAGGGCCCATCAAGCTGGACCTCTGAGAAGCAGAGGACAGGAGGCCCTTTCCTCCACTTCAAATCATGAGATTATAAACCCAAATAGTCCTTCTGGAATCCGGGGGATTTTGCAGAGCCAAAAGTACTAAGCGTAAAAACAACATCACTGAAGACTTTTTTTTTTTCTTTTAATTTTCATACAGAACCACAGAAATTTCCCAAAATAGCAAAAAGTTTTGTCCTATAAAAATATTTTGAATTTTATTTCTATACATACATTGCATTTGTACAATACCACAAAATGTTCATTGGTATCGGAGAAATCCAAACATCGGTTAAAAAAAAAACATCGTCACAACTTTTTTCTTCAACGGAAAATAATCAGCAACAGTTGAAATTTTAAAGTAGGATATGTCTTGACCCAAATTCTTTGGATTTTTGTCTATTTTAACTTTTTTTTTTATACATTTTTAAAAACAATTTGACATTATCTGGAAAGCTTATATTTTTTAAAAATTTATTATCAGCATCTCAAGTTGTTTATGAGTTGCATGTACATGTCCGCGCGTATTTACGCATAAGGGTGATCTTCATGCTTTGCCTAGGCCGGGGGTGTCCGAACTGCGGCCCTCCAGCCAAGGGGCTGGCTGAGGAGTATGGGAGATGTGTCTCATACACAGAATATTTAGATGTGGCCCCTTTACGTTAATCTGGAAATAGCACCGAGGTTAGAACGATCTGTTCTCTTGCCAGCTTTGGATACAGCGCAAAGCCGGATGTGTAAAAAGAAATGAAATGGCCTATGTACGTACGTATGCATGAACATATTGATGTGCTTAGCTTAGGTACAAACCTCGCGACGATCTAAACGCGGAGCACGCTCGGCGCCGAACCAACGTACGAATGATATGCAACCCATAAACAAACTTTTGTTAAAACAAAACTGTTGCTTTGGAAACGGTCTTTATATTAAGGGCACAGCGGCCAGATTTTTTTTTTTTCAAGCTTCCACGAACAGGACGGGAAGTTCTCGTGAACGATCCGGGGTTTATACAGCAAAAGGCCTCCGGCAAATTCCATCTCCCAGACAAAAAAACTTCAGCTATAAAAATAAGTCAACGTATGCTAAAGGATAGGCTATCAGAAGCACACTATAGGAAACGTGAAACCAGCTGCAGCAAATACTCTTCCCTCCGTCATGGAAATCGGGCTACATGAGCAACATATTCTTTTTGGGCTTCAATGTGCTTCCGTACTCAACATTGAGTGCCTGCTAGAGGCAGGAGTTCTTGGCCTGGACTGCATCGCAGAACCAAACAACTACCGAGAATAACAGGATTCTGACAGTCAGGTTCTCAGAATGTCAGCCATGATTCCCCCCCCTAAATAAAGGCTGTACAGCACCGAGCATCCGGAAGCGGCAATGTACTTGGCCAGCCGCCATCCGATGGCCAAGCATCAATGGGTATCCGTTATGGGCAGCTACTCGTTGGATTCCTACCTAGTAAAAGCCACTAGGTTACTACCAAGGAACAAAACTGGATTGACAGTACCTCCTGTCCCTAACAAGAATACAGATACCAGATCTTACCTCTCGCATTATGAAGCGGAGCAAGATGTCCGATCCGTATACTATGTGGCCTTTTTTAGCACTCCAAAAAAATCAAATGACTTTGCAGCTTGCTTTGAAAGCCACTTTTAGTGCAAACGGCAACCGGATTGCGCATGGTTGACATCACCCAAGCACAAGTCTAGATTGGACACGCATAACATAATTGCTCTTCGGGGCGACTTATTGAGTGGAAACATAATGAAAGGCAGGGCACGCTGCAATTACAGCAAATCAAGCTGTCTGCTTAGACTATTGTACCGAAAAACCGTTTCACAGGGTAAGTGAGACATGGCTAAGCTTGGGATTTTGCCCAGATAATTAGGTGGAATAAACACTGAAGGGGGCAAAAGCATGTCTGTGGGGCTGGGTGTGGATAGGGTAGGTGCGCCGTAGCGTACACACCGGTAATCTTAATCTGAATGCAGGGATGTCGTAAGCAATGATTAGTAGTGGCAGAGATTGATTCTGAACCTTTTAAATGGGATATCTCGGCCAGTGACATCACAATGTCAGTATATAGTTTATAACACTATCTGTGCTATTGTAATCCAAGCAAATGTGCAGTTGGAAGAATAGCAGACTTGTTATCGCTCTGCAGCCCCATTTGCAAATTAGCTGATTTGCATATGAAGCTGCAGGATGAAATGTTTTTTTATACGTTTACAAGCAACACATATGGATTCATATTCTTTATGGCTGCCCAAACACCCACGCTGACATTACAAAACTCAAACAGGTAACGGTCCGGATGCGTTCAGATGTCCTAGGGGCTGAAAGATGATTTTCGGTTTTCAGAGGTCTGGGGACGTCGGGCCCACTGCGGGAAAAAAATAGAACTTATGTGGCCTTCAAAGGGGCTCACGTTAAAAATGCACCAACTCAAAATATTCGTTTCGATGGCGCGCCAAGAAGGGAACTCGGTGTTTAATTGGCTGATATTAAAACCCTGATGTGTGATTGGCAGGTCTTTCATGAACCTGATGTTGGGGATAGTGGGTAGGATCCACCCAATAATGCCCAGGGGGTAACAGTGTCCTTTCCGGTCTTGCGGTGCATGCCTCGTCCCCTCTTGCAGCGGGGTCATAAGAGCGTCGCTTGCTCGTAACACCCTGCGTAGTGTTTGCTCCTCGTGTGTCCTTTGAGCTCTGCCCGCCGGCGTCTCTGGTACTCCAAGAACTCCTCCTTCAGAGCGGCGCAGCGTTCCTCGGGGCTAGACAGGGCCTGCAGGTGCCGGCAGTCCATGGGATCCGTCGACCCCGAACCAGCCGGGGAAAGGCCCGTCTCTAAAGGGAGCTTCATACCTATTGATATGAAATAAAAGGGATGAGCGAGGGTACTGCGCACACGCAAAGAACATCTTAGATAAGCCACGAGAATCATCCTGCACCAATATCTACCAATAGGGCACCAAGACACAACCGAGCGTAAACATGGATTTTTAAATGTAATCTGCTGACCAGATGCTGACTCTTGTGATTGCGGGTTTTTTTTAAATAACTTTACATGTATATTATATATATATATATTTTTTGTTTTCTTTTAAGTAGATTCAGCCGTGTAACAGAAGCTTCAGAACTATTTTAGTCTCTCCAGAGAGAAAGATTCACTAAGTGCAGCATTTTACCCAAGGGCTAATCACAGTAATTACATAAATCACAATAGATTGTTATTTTTCTTCCCCTCCCATCCCTGCGGAGGCTTTTCTGCTTTTACCCTCTTACCTGCGATAACATAGTACAACACATTCACGCCATGGGGCAAGCGAAACTGATCCGTCACCACGGAAAGCACCTTGACCGCCAACTTGACCACCATTCAGCTTCAATACATGTCAAATTAGGCCTAACCATATTGACTACACCTAACCACCTCTTACTACATCCTGCTGTGCGAAAGGGCTGGCCCCATGAACAGGGACAGTTGGGACCTATGCCACGGGGCTAGTAACCATCCCAGTCAAAACATGGACATTGGAATATCCTTGGGAAGCTTGGTTTTAGACCACAGAACAATCTGATGGCTACTTTCCTGCCTTCTGGATTGTTACCCCATTGCTGACTCCTCTTGAGATGAGTATCTTGAGTGGAATACCAAGCAGATTATCCCATGACTTGATTTTCTTAAAGTTCCAGGATAAGAAAGGGCCCCATACAGGATTTCCTTGAAGTCCCCTGTTTTTGTCTTCCAGGAATCCTTGGAGTGAGGGCTGTTATTCCCATCACTGGAGTCTGGGCCACTTCACACATTCCCTAGACTTTTCAAAAGGCTGTGGGACTGTGGGCACGACCCCTGTAAGAACTACAGGGAATTTTCAGATCCGTCTTTGTTCCTGTGTGAAAACTTCCCTTCCTGTCACACAAGACACGTGACAGATGGCTAAAAGGTCCTACTCGTTAAATTTGCTTCTGTGTGTAATTGTGGACCAATTATTTTTTTTTAAAGGAAAAACTATTTAATGAACACCGATTTAGTATTTTTTTAAGACAAACGTTAAATATGTCAAACATGGCTTTGGGATAAGAAAAAATCTAAAAAACTTGTGTTGTCAAACATTTGAGGCTTAGGAATTAGGTGATCCACAACTTACTCTGTCGTTCCACATCTCCAGTGGCAATGGTGGATATGGGTGGTCCACTGTTACTGCTCCGGAAGACCTGCAGGGAGTCCATGAGATCTGCCTCCAGATTAAAGTCAGAGTCCCACTCATAATTCTCATCCACTGAGGTGTTTCTTCTAATTTAAGGACAACATCACATTAGTCGTTACGTCAAAGAAAATTCTTTAATAAGTGTAGTATGGCCGCCATTTAGGGAAATTGAATTTTGCAAGAGTATTGTGAACATTTTGTGCATGCACAGAACCATTTTTCTCTATAAGAATCCCCCATGCTTTTCCTGAAAACAGAGGAACTCTGTCAAACCCCCCCTCCCGAGTACAACAGAAAAATCAATTTCTCCAGAACATTATAAAACTAAAAGCTATGCAAAGTGTGCTATGGAGGACATGGTTTTAAGTCTATGTATATATTTATTATTATACCAGAACTGGACTATCATGTTTGCAAACCCTGAAAGACTCTTGCAGCAGTAGAAGGTTGTCTCCATGGACAGTGACCAGCATCCACTCACCTGTTGCTTATGGTGGCCAGTGGGGAATCCTTTCTGTGCCTGTAGTCTTCAGCACTAGAGCCCTGGGACCCCCCGCCGCTGTGCCAGCTGGAGGTTTCACCGAAAGGTGAATTGAGGTAGCTGCCCCCCACAGATTGTGCCAGAGACGGGGGCCTTAAGAACGAGACACTACCTCTGCCGCTGCTCTGGCTGGTGAGACTGCTCCTCATCACCTTCTCTGAGCCGTGCAGAAAGAGAGATCTGTCCACTGGCGGTCTCTGCTTTTCTAGGACCTGGAAGTCCGTGAAAACCGAGAAAGGCTGGTCCTTCAGAGGGCATTTGCAGTGAGAAGATAGAGGCTGTTCAGCTCTGCTGTCCATTGGAACCTCACCCAGACCCCAGGGAGCTCTTTGACCTACTTTTAAACGTTCAGTGTTTTCTGGAGGGTGCGTCCATAGCAGACTGCCTGGCAGAACTGCCTTTGTAGGTCCCAGGTTGGGCTCTGGAGGTTTCAGGAAAGACTTTACAGGCACAGACTGCTCTTTACTGTTCGTGTAGTCAAGAGGGAACAGTGTGTGGGGAACACAGGGGATCTCCTCCTTTCGAGCCCCACTCGTTCCATCCACATCCATCAACGTCCTGTCCTCCATGCTCAATGCATTTGTGGCTTCCTGCTCTGTACCCCCTGAAGATCCGCTCTCTGAGGTTCTAGCTTGTTCATCCTCGGCTAGCCACTCGCCATCCACACTCATCTCCTTAAAGAAAGGAAGGCTGAGATATTGGAGTATGCCACTCTGAGTTGACAAGCTATGCCTCATTTGGCTTTCTTGGTCACCGACTCCCAGAGGTTTCTGCAGCAACGAGGTTGGTGCTTCCACCTCGCCACCCAATGCTGAATAAACGTCGTTTTCTGAACCCCTGAGTGTAGATATAGTCCTCTCCAACTCCCCTTTAGTGTGAGTGGGATCTCCGCACCGTGCCTCCTCCACCTTACTGTAAGGCAGAGTCACAGAGGAGGTTACTGGGCTGATGTCTGGGATTCTAAATGGTTTGGCCTCATCCAGGGGGCTGCTACTGCAGCCAAAGTACTTTCCTTGGCGGTAGCCTGAATCCCGAGCCTCTTTGCGGGCCTGACCTGTGGCCTTCGGTCTCATCTTTACCTCCTCCCTCCATGGATCAGCAGCCCTGTCTGGTAGTTGGCTAACTTGCAGGTATGACTTGGCCTGTGAGCATAGGCTGAGGTCAGAAGAATCCCTTGCACTGAATTCTGGGTAGAGGTCTGTCTCGGTCACATAAGGGAAGCCTCTAATGCTCCCTCTGGAAGGCCTTGTCTCGGTCTCCACCACAAACCGTCCGTCGGGCCCACGGCTGATTCTCTCCAGGGGTAAAGACTCACCAACGTTGCTTTCATAAATGGTGTACCTGCCGCTTGTGCTGTTCCTGTGGCTTGTGCCCATGTGCCCAGACTTTTCTCCTAATTGCACACATCTTCGGAAACTCTCGTAAGGGGACACTTGAAGCTTGATCCTCATGAGGCTGTCAGGGCTGCCAGAGCCATTAGTATTTCTGAGGAACAAGAGAAAGTGTGCATCAATTGAGATTTTTGCAAAACAAAACTTCAAAATATAAAGAATGGCGGACATGCGTTATCTTTAAGAAACAAGCCATATCATTGTGTTCAAACTACTTTGAGGTCAAGAACTCGTTTGGAGGTCCTAGAGCTATGATTTTAATACTTTCCCTGTCTTCAGGTTACGAGCGGAAGCCATTCTACTCGTTTTTTGAAACCTTAATATTCTCTTAAACATATAGCCAAGAAAATCTACTTTATACATTTCAAACATATATCAGGATACAGCTGTAGGATGCAATGTGGCAGTTTTTTTGTTTCCCTTCTGCATATCTCTAGAAAAGTCAGCTTTTCACTGTCCCAACGCTCTGAAATTACATTTTTGTCACTGGGCCATTTCAGACAAGTCATTTTTATAGCATTGCTGCCCATTCAACTTTATCCTTAAGTTCTTCTCCAGTTTAAAAGTGAGGATTTGGTCAGCTGATTTATAACGCCATGCTACTTAAGCGGTAACAGCCCTGCTGATATGCTCCATTGGAAATTGGATCCAACTACCCATTGCCAGGTCAACTTGTCCTGCATTTGATTTATGTTAAAATCGAGGTGTGTTTGGCAGACAGGACAGACAATCATGGACCAGTGGATTCTGGGAATTTAAGTAACTGAAACCATACAAGGATGTGATACCTTGTGCATAGAGAAAAGCCAATCAAATTAAGATCTGGCAACCCTGCTGTGTGGTTGGATCCAAAGACATGAAGCCAAAAGGTCATGATGTGGTGGTGCAGGGACACGCATGGAAAAAGCTACAGACACAGCATGATATGCGTGGACAGAAAGTGGCATCATGGGCATGGAGACACTTACTGTGAAGGAGAAGCGTTCTTGGGTTGTGAGAAGACCATTGGTGCATCTGGAAGGTTATGAGAACACAACAGGGATCAAATGACGGAAAAAAACTGGTGGCAATGTGACCTTTGTCTTCTAGCGACCAACATATGTATGCAACTACGGCCACCACCCCATGCAGAAGCGCACACTACTCGAAAACAAACAAAACGCTGGATACTCCAGATCAGGGAAACACAAAGCAGCCACAGTAGCTACTGAGATGTCCACTGACTCCACTCGAGTTTTTTCCCCCTAACTTTCTTGGTGATCTAGAATCCATGCATGCAGAGAGCCAAGACCCGGCCTTTCCCCCCCTTCCTCACTACGGTTCTGCCTTATAATAACACCTGTGGGTCTATAACGATTTCATCAAAACAAATATTTCGGTAGACCAGAGTCAAGATGAACAAATTCTATTTATAGGGACAGGAACGTTATAACAAATCCATAGAATTCTGATCAGTTTCACAGCTACTTTTACGTAGTAAACACGTTATGGAAACTGGCAGAGACTTCAAACAAAGCCAAACACATGCATAGTAGGCATTTTAATAAGACTAAATACTTATTTTGTATCAAAAAGTGGATCAAATTTTATTTATTAAATTACATTTATTCTTGTGTTTAGAGCATGCGCCATGTTTTTCTAAATACTTGCTGTGTTATTAGTGCAGGACAGGAGATTCTGACTTTTAAGGAAAAGTAAGCAGTTTCTGTAATTCCTCAAAATATGCCATCAGAAATAAAATACGAGTGATTTTTTGTTGTTGTTATTTTTCAGATTGATCATATTTAAGATGAGCATGCCAAAGTGCGTCCCCCGGTGCATTTGGCAGCAAGACAGATTGCCATGTGAGGTGCACACAGGCAGGATCAAAACGGAGACATCAATATGGAGTGAGCAGGAAAATGGGGGTGAGAAGCAGCGGAGAAGTCATCAAAAGGGTTTGTACAAAACTCACGCTAACTTTAATGCTGATTTTTGGTGGGATGGGATTGCTACCTGTGACCATGTGTTATAGTAATGGCTATTATGGAACAGTTATATATATATATATATATATATATACCGTATTTGCTCGATTATAGACAAGGTTTTTTTGAGACCTTTCCCGGCTGTCAGAGATCAGAGTTCTTTTTTCCTATAGGGTCGTCTTATATTCAGGCTTTCTTTTTTTTCTTAAATTAATATTCAGATTTGGAGGGGGTTCGTCTTATAATCGAGCAAATACGGTGTGTGTGTGTGTGTGTGTGTGTGTATATATATATATATAAGCTCAAAACAGATTTCATTGCACCACTGCCTTCTGTCCCAGTGTGCACAGCCTGTCGCCAACAGCCGCCAGAGTCCATAACCCCGTCAGATACTGCTGACGGCTCTCACTGTATGCATGCTGCTGGTAATCACCTTACTCTTAAGAGTTAAAAAATTATCCTTGAGCTCTATATTCTGCTGTTACCAATAAGGTTCTTTACAGATTTGGGGATCTTACATTTTATTGGGCGCCTGCCCAGTTTGTTTTTTTCCTGGCAACAATGATAAGAAAGCGGCTTTTTGTGTATTCATTTTCACTTTGTGACTGTAAGGCTACAGAGTTGGGTTTTTAAACAGAGGTTAATGCGATGAATTAGGAGGCAAATACTTTCACCAAAGTAAAAGTTTACTCATTCTTCCACCCTCAACTTCATTCTGCTTTATAGAGGGCTGACCCTGGGAAGCATCTCCCGTGAGAAGCTTCCAAAGGTTGGTCCTCCATTACACAAAGTGAACATGGCAAATTCATGGTGACAAGTGATGTCCTATAGAGGACCAGGCAGCATTTTAGGCATTATCACGGTCAACTAAGGATGTGCCTAAAACATTTGTTAAACCCTGGAATTCTCCCCTGCCCCGATATCATTCATACATGCCAACCTCTAAGCCCACATCTTGAAGCCGGCCATACCTTGCTGTCTGCGCTTCTGGCGTCTCCTTGCACGCCGTCGGTTCATCATGCAGGCCGCTACAATGCCAAGGATAACGGCCAAACTCAGGAAGCAAGCGCCTCCCACCACACCGGCCAGGAGAGGCTTCTGCTGGACGTCTGGGTGCTCTGTGTGTGACGGGTATACCTTCATCCCTGTACAACAATCACAAAACCCTAGGTCAGGAAGCCTGCCAGCAGTGCCCTCGCATTAACCAGGATAAGTGAAACTGCAGATTGCGACAGTTCCAAACACTTCTATCTGTACCTAAAAATACACCCCATCCACCTCCATTCCTCATAAGTTCCTTTGAGGTATTTCCATTCTGGTTGACCCGTTACTAGTCTTTGCCAACAAATCTTTGGCAATCCACCTAAAGCATAATCATAGCGACCTATAGGTTCAAGAACACGAGATGTATTCATCGCACTTACCTGCCGTAGAGATGTTAACAGAGTTACTGGGGTTACTGATATAATCTCCGGCGAATGCCACAAGACGGAACTCATATAAAGCGTCCTGCAAAAGAACCTCATTAAAACTGAGCCGATTCACCTAAATGAGCTACATGGTGCAACCGGCAACGTTAAGCCGGTACTCCCTGGTGTGTGAATGAGTCCTCAATGACACTATTATATATATATATATTTAGGAGTTGTAATACATGGTACAAAATGCTGCTTTTATTGACCTATACATTGGTACCTGCCTTTGAATGAACCATTTTTTGAGCAAGCAATTTTTCACTATTTCACAGCGTCACCTAGTGGCTGACTGTCATATGTGCCATATGGACCCTGAAAAAACTTCCTTACCTTGACCAGGCCAGGAACAAGTATCTGGGTTTGAGACGGAGGTATAGACTCATCCAGTAACTCCCATGCCCCTTCATCCCGTCTGCCTTCCAAGCCGTACCCGCGAAGGGGCAGGGAAGAGCGAAGAGGGGGAGCCCACTGTAGCAGTACCCCGAGGGCAGTTTCATTGGCAGACAGAGAACATGGCGCGGATAAGATATCTTGAGGGTCTGTGGTAGGGACAGGAGGGGGTAAGGTGGTTGGTGGGGTACCTGAGAGAGGTCAGAAGTACTGATTAGTCAGATTATAGCACAGAGGAAGAAAATACGTACAGAATTAAAGGGACCATATCAGAAACAGGGCATTTTGAATAATTTGCTTTGGCTTTCTGGTGTATTATGTCGCTATGACCTGTGCCACTGCTTCATACCACCTTTAATAAAAGCAAAAGTTTTATATATATAATGTATATATATATAAAATCATGGGTATACATATTCACCAACCTAGGATATACAGTGAGGGATGTGTACAAAACAAATTATGATAGTGTACACAATGTCATTTTTACTGTGAACTAAACCTATAATAGAGATATGTTTTAAGTAGTGGCAGTAATTTCCATGATAAGTGTCCCTTTAACGAGCACGAGAATAAAGAGGTGTTAGTCAGAAAGTGACAATGTGTGGAAAAACAGAATGAAGGGAAAAATGGAAGAATAAGCCCTGGTTTAATCCGTCCCATGTACTCACTGAGTGGAGAGGAAGACACGATTTCGCTGAAAGGTCCGCTGCCCAGTTTGTTCTGGGACAGGACACTGAACTGATACACCGTGTCTGCCTGCAGATTCTGCACCAGCAGGTGGCTGGCATCCGCAGGGGCAGGGATGGAGAGCCACTCATGGTGCCCACGTGTCGTACTCTTCATCCTTGGGGCAGAAATATTACGGCGTAAAACAGAACAGTGACACCAATAGCAGGAACAATCTGAAATAGAACGATTCGTACAGGAACGCAAACCTGTTAACGTAAATCTGTCACCACCAAAACTACTGAACCCGAAAGGGCTTTTTGTGTTTTAAAAAGAAATGGTTCAGGTGTTCTAACCATAGTAGTTCAAACTGAATTTATTTCACGTGCTCTGGAACTTAAAATCAGGAAAATATTGAAAAAATCAATTTGCAGAGTCAAATACGATGAGTTATAATTTCTTAAAGTAATCAAACCTGTTTAATATGCAAGAAATTCATATTTTTGGGTGTGACAGGCCCACAGACGTCGTAAAAGAGCAGTGTATTGCTGGATCATGGGACAAATTGGAAGCAGGGTTGTTAGTATATTAGGTGGGACTTGCTCCCCTAACAAAGGGAAAGAAACCTCTTCTGGTGTGAGCAGGAAAAAGGGGTCTCTAGAGAGATCTAGAGGGTTCTAGGGTCCTAGATGCAATGAGTTCGGACGTTCTGTACAGTATAAGGTTGTTTAAAAACATTAATGGCTCATTATTACATTCTGACACCTTTGGCAAAATCCATATGTGTGTCTACATTTTCAGCCAAGTGTTATTGTTTAGAAAGCACTTGTATTCTGAATATGTCGCATGCGGTAGGTGCACCAATAATCTCCTCTGGTTAGGGGGGGTCTCATTTTTAAATATGTCTATGTCTGCACCATCTAGGTGTAAGAGGGAGATCCTAATCATCTTCAGTCAACGTTTAGATCAACAGTCCTCCGAAGCCTAAAAAGATCTTGACTCTCAGCAGGTTAGTAAGGGATTGTTAGCGGGAAGACTCACAGCGGAGCATACCAGACGCTGAACCTTTGGAAATATCCTCCATCGTCCTCCGAAGCCTAAAAAGATCTTGACTCTCAGCAGGTTAGTAAGGGATTGTTAGCGGGAAGACTCACAGCGGAGCATACCAGACGCTGAACCTTTGGAAATATCCTCCATCGTATCCGGGTATCCAGGATACATTCACAGCCGACACCAACGGCTGGGCAGAGACTTTGCTTACGGTGTGGGGGCTTGTACCTGAAAAGACCAGAAAGTCAACTTGAGTATACACCGAATAAAACTCAAGGCGTTGGGACACCACAACTAATTGTTTGGCAACTATGAAGTATTTTGGCTTCGTTTCTTCACTGATTAAAGACCCCGGCATACAGAGGAAGTATTAGCTATTTGTACCTGGTTACTGCACCTCTAAATGAACAGTGGAGATGGAGATTTAAGGTCAATGATCTTGGTAGTTTAAGCCGAGGTTTGACTACTTTCAACTAGATTTTTCGAAAGGGCAGAAAGTAAATCACCTTAGAATTTATTTTCTTGGTCATTTCCGGTATCACGGTAGGAGATGTAACAAAGCTACAGGTTGGGATCTAAAACCACAGACTGCAAGATCTATAGTGCTTAATAAATGTGTGCACACTCTTCCATACGGCCGCTCTCAAATCCGATTGCATCAAAAACTTGATGCCCCTGCCCAAGATGCCGAGACTGCCCTTTAGAAAGAGCGCGCTGTAAGTCCCAAAGGAGGTTTTCCTGGCTGCCTTGTAGGCATCTGAAGTTCTGGAAACTACTGATACTTTTCTAGGTCCAGCAAAGGTCTCAGATTGGTTTATTTTCTCCAAGAGGTTCTCTAGGTAGATCTAGAACAAATTGAGATGCCAAGAAGGAGAGGTCTTCTAAAGGGTCGAATTCTAGAGGCTGCCAGTAAGACGCGTTTTGGGCTAAGGGCTGGGACTCTGGAGACACAAGAATTGGACCTTCGTGTTTGTTGAAAAGGCCACGACGTCTATCTCTGGTAAGCCCCACCTTATCGAAATCACCGGAAAGGTCGCTTGATTCAGACTCCATTTGCCCGGCTGGATGGGTAGTCTGCTAAGATAATTGGCTGTCCAATTTCTCTGTAAAGAGGAGTAAAGATCCTCACTGGTGTATTTAACGGATGGGATGTCCTTCAGGTTGTGAAATCTCAACCTGAGAAATAGTGCTCAGTATAAGAGCGTATAGGAGAACTCTTAGTCTTCACCCAATCTTTTATGCAGGATGAGCATAACTTCCTAGAGGGGTCAGACAGGGTAGCCTTGCACTTCTTATAGGCAGTATGTCTTGTCTTAGAAGCTTTTTTTTTTTTAGGCCCCACAGCATCCTCAGGCAACTCAGGCTTGAACACTGGGGAAGTGGTCATGTTCCGGGAGTTTAATTTCCTGGCTTACCTGGATAGGCAGAGCCTCTCCTACCGTGCTACCGGAAGTGAGCTAGAAAGTATGTTTATTATACGCCTACCACTACTTTATTAGTGGGCAATAGACATGCCAACTCCAGAGACAAAAACCCGAACCACTCATGGTTCCTGCCAATCTAGACTGGAGAATGTTCAACTACAGTTCTGTTCACCCTACACCATTTCTGCTTCAATGAGCCATTGCCTTGAATATCAAGAGTTTGTGTGACAAATACACCTCTTGCACCTCTTTTCTCATTTGGAGCACTTTTCTCAGGAGAGACAATAATGAGGTTGCAACTTACAGGATTCTTGGTAATGAGCTTTCTTTAATAGCATAAATCTATCAAGACCGGAAAATGGAGCAGGGTATGAAATGCAGGCCTCCATCACCCGTAAACCATGACAGTTTGGTCCTCACCCAACACATAGACAGCGGAGCGTGCGCTAATCCTGGCCACGTTATTAGCTGCAGTGCACTCCCAGGTACCATGCTCATCTTTCGTGAGTGGTCTGAAGACCAGGCTGCTGTTGGCATCCATTTGGGCAGCACTTCTCCCCGGAGCGCCCAGCTGTTGAATAAAACACTTGATTTTAGTCATTTTTCTAGCTCCCTATTGCTGCTGATATCTGTCTGCATGGAGGGAGTCAGGGGTTGCTATGCCTTTTGATCTTGTGGTGGGAATTGATCCATAGAAATTCCTACAGACTCTAGACACAAGGCTATGATGTCATAACACCTGGAGTCTCCCAAGGAGCAGAATGGGTTTGTGTTCTTATTCTAAAATGGTGGACTCTTATGTGATGTGCCTTCGGTATAACTCGCCTTTGCCCAGCTGATGACAGGAGGTGGATCTCCAGAGGCTTCACAAGGAATAATGAGCTCTCTGCCAACATCTTGAAAATACTCCTCCTTGGGTATTATTGTGAATGATGGAGGGTCCTAAGGATTACAAGGAAGTGTTAGACGAGTGATAGGAAAGACATCAAAGCCATACTACATCCTTCGTAAATCTTAACGTAATCGCCTAGCTTACCTTCAGTACGACCTGTGTCGGTGAGGACACTCCGGCTGTACCATAGCTGTTATACGGTGTACATGTGTATCTTCCAAGAGCATCGTCGTTTGCTGTGGTAACCACGAGTGAGCCATCTTCTTCAAGATACCAACCAGGGAACTTACAAGAGACAATTAGAAAGGCTAGATTTAATCATCTCTACATGCGAGACCCTCAGCTACCAGCTCATGGACTTCCGTGTAGCAAAGCCTTACAAAGGGCTTTCCTTTAGGACCCAGGGGAGGTCGGATCCAATGTCTTAACAGAGGGTTACCTTCTCCAGTTCTAGTGGCACTCCATCCTTGGTCCAGTTGACAGAGAGTAAAGGCGGGTTGGCTCTGGCCAGACACCTGATCATGCCCTGCATCCCAATAGGTAGGTAGGTCTCTGGAGGCATGTCTGTCACGTAGGCTGGATCTACAGAGAACATGGAACCAGAAACATGATTACTCCTGCAAAAGTAACTAAGCGCATAAAGCCATTATGACAGCAGCTTGGGCGAGCCTTGAAGAGGCACTTAAAGGGACAGTATCCTAAAAATATATATTTTTAAAAATATCAAAATAGCAAATTCATCTACAGCGCAAGCGACTTGTACGTACGCAACACAGTGAGGTAGGCGGAGGCCGAAGGCGACTTCCACATCCCATTGCTGGGAATGCAGGTGTATTTCCCAGCATCCTCTGGGGTGGCCTGCTGGAGAAGAAAGCTCCCATCCACCAGAATTCGGACCCTGGACTGGAGATTACTAATGGAACATGAAGGTTGGTTAATGTGAGCTTTACCCTGTAGATATGCCAAGAGCAGTAGACAATAAACATAATGTGTCCATTTTACAATGAGGTGCCTTTGGCCAGTCGTTATCACAAACGGCCAGTGAGATGTTATCTATACACCATAAGTCTAAATGCAGGAAGAGCCATATGCTGCAAAGTCAGTTTTCATCACTGCCGGGTGAAGGAGCATCCTGATCTGCCACTGGAGAACTTGTAGGTCATTGACCAATAACTCACAATGAAACCGTTTCATTGGTTATATCATGTGGCTGTGCTGGGACGTCTCCCACTTACCTGAGGAGGTATACATTGGTGCTTCCCAGAAACCAGCTGTAGGTCAGGTTGGCCGGGTAGGCTTCGGCCTGGCAGGTCAGAAACACATCCTGTGACACGTTAACTGTTGTATTCTCAGGAGGAACCACAATGGTTGGAGGACCTGAACAGGACAGACAAGGGTTCGGTCTCAAGGTTCCCTCAAGGAGCATCACGCCTTAACATAATGGAGTGATTTTAAACAAAAGTTTCAGAAATTCCCCAAAAATTGAGTAGATGGGGAAACCAGGCCACTGGTATTCATGAGCGTCAGATGTTGGTTACCTTGGACTAATACGCGGCTGGTGTGCATGATCTCCCCTTCTTCACTGGAAGCGTGGCATGTATACATCCCAGCATTGGAGCGCTCCACCCCCGCGATGCGTAATGAACCATTATTTATCTGAAGGGAATAAAGTAAAGACTTTTCTTATGCATCAGCTGTTCTGGCATTACCTACTTTGAATGTGTCGTAAATAAACCGGACATGCTAATGGAACTTCGTAATATAACTGGTTAATTCTAATGATGTTAGTATGGTGCAGCGCAGCATGCAGACACTAGGGGGCAGCAGATTCACAGCAATAAAAGCTTCTGAATTCAGGCAGAATGGGAGAATGACAATCCCCCTTTGTCTAAAAGCCGATACTGTGCACCCATCTGTTTGTTCGGTGAAGCTATGCAGACACAATGGATGGCTTCACGTTGGCCAGCTTGAGTAAACAGTCGCAAAGCCTCGCACAAAACGCACAACAATCTGACTGGGTACAGATTTCAGTTTCTTTTGTGTTTAGTGTGAAATATCCTCTGCGTTTATAATTGCCCCAGAGTGGTTTTGCACCAGAGGCACGGAGGTGTCACTTGGGAGATGTACAGAGTGTGATGTCAGAGGCTGACGCTAACTAAACGAGGAGCTTCTCATGAAGTGGTCTGTGAATCAAGCCGTGTCTACTCCTAAGTGTGACTCCCTTTAATCCCACGTTGGCACTCACCTGGATCCCATCCCTGCTTTCCAGAATGACGTCATCTCTTTTCCATAAGATAACAGGCTGAGGGTTCCCGTAAGCCACGCATGTGAGAGTCAAGGTGTCTCCAACACGCACTTCTACATACATGGGCGGAGTCTCGCGGAAAAGGGGTGGGGCTGCAGGGAAAAATAAAGGCATTTTAGATCATGAAGCATGCGCAACGTTAACCACAGATTCAGAGAGTGGCGGAGTCACTGGGGTCCTCATTGCAGCGGACATTATGTACAGCTGCTAAATATGGAGCAGTTCCCATGGAGAGCCATGTAATGTTTCTCATGATTGGGTCAGGTTTAACCAAACTGAATCTGTTGCCGTTCTACCAAGATTAACCGGGCATGAAAAGGGGACAGGAAACAGTGGAATTTTGGGGGTTCCCACGCCTTTTTATTGTCGCACTTAGTAAAAGCTTTAAACAACCGGACCCTGTAGGACTATACTATCTAATGTAAATTGGGTGATTTAATGTCCTTTGTAGCCTTTCACCGAATGGCACTTAAGTGCTCGATCTGCCCCCTACACAGTGAACTGGTGCTTAGTTTTCCTGACACCAATAGACCAGTAGACACCATTGTCCTACTGTCCATACCATCATATAGGTATAATCTAGTTCTTTTGTGCAAAACATAGGTTCTTCTACCCTAATGTAGCAACAAAAATCACACTGGTTACATTGGAATCGGGTTAAGCACACGTACTCTGGGATGTACACGGTAATACCCCCACTGCATCATTCAGAGCCACATATCACCTAGCGTGGAAGCCAGAAGCTGCGTGCTTTCAAACAAAGACTCCAGATGATCCAAGCTATGATGGTCTAGACGGTTTGGGTTTCCACCGGCACTGGCAAAGTTAACATACCAAAAATCTGGAGAGACGTACCTTAAACTTTCAAGGCATTATGAGGCCTCCTGGTCTTTTGTCTGCTCTCTTGCTTATAGTTCCTGGATTA
The DNA here is from genome assembly GCA_009364415.1 of Spea multiplicata. NCBI lineage: Eukaryota > Metazoa > Chordata > Amphibia > Anura > Pelobatidae > Spea > Spea multiplicata. The sequence goes on from VKOC01000008.1 coordinate 35,789,034, forward strand.
TGGGTTTCACAAAGGGAGGGAAAAAGCCACATCAAGGCTTTACCACCCAAGGAATTTGATGCAGTCTTTGAGGGGTTCCAAGTGGGAACTTGGCAGCATCACAGGCTCCCACCACAAATTAAACAAGCACAGAACACACTAATCACACGACTGCTCTGCAATGTATTTCCAAACCAAACAATGAAACACGCAACGTGAGGACAGGAAACCAGTGTATGCCATCTTCCCTTCGCTACATCTAGAAGATCTGGGTGTCTACTGTGTGGTGGGGCGATCACCCCTTTAACTGGGAGAGAGCAACACACACAACATACACAACTACCATTAAGGCACGCATTTACATATAAGACGACTCCTCCAATCACAGCTTATTATACATGCATAGTCCAGTTACCATATGAAAATATCATTTAGTTTTTGTGAACAGAAATCGGGTTTCTCATCACATCCTGAAGCTGTGTTTCAGGATAAGTCTGGATTTGGGCAGGGGAGCCCTGCTGCAAATCATCAGTTTCTCATTGGTTGTAGTGATGTCATAGTAACCCAGCAGCCAATCGAAAATACCAGATCACTGAATTGAAAAAAAACGGAGCATTTTTCTTGGTTTAAGGTGATTGAACAGAGGCCACGCTAATCTCAGAGCTATTTTTTAATAAAAGCCTTTTTTTTTTTTAAACCAAAGCGGCAAGTGTGCAAAATTGTTTTGGTAATGGTATCACGTTGCTGCTTTTATATAACAGGTTGGTTTGAGGAGGAGCGGGGTGTGGGTTAATGGAACGGATCTGCTGCTATAGCTTTTGATCACATTTGTGGGAAAACATTTTTACAGAACATGATAAACCATTATTTTCCCGATAAAAAGTGTTATGAAAGCTCTTCTACGCCATCAGTCTTTCCACACATTCCAAAGAAGCCCTAATGTCAAGACACCAAAAGTCAACGGGAGATCTTTCTCTACACTCCATCGATTAACAAGCTGTACCTGGACCCCAGGACAAGCTGCCACCCTCCGAGCTTTGCCACCAGGGCAGGAGGAGAGGAGCGGTGGACCAATAGACTCAGGCCAAAGGTTAAAGGTCGGAAAAAACTCCTTTTGATCTAATTAGCATGGGCTGCCATGGGGTCTGGGAATTCATGGACCTGCCATGGGAAAATATCTTTCATCTGTTATCACAAGTCCAACCACAGGGCTCGTTTTTTCTTATCAGCCTGTGAGCAGGGGGTGTGAGGACAAAGCAGGCAGGCTAAATCAGGGGGCAGGAAGAAAGGAGAGCCTCCTTCATGCTCTACAGAGAGGTCCTTCAGTCTCCAGGCCACTGTGGAGAAGGCATCCTCCAGTCTATAGGTCCCTCCATCAATGGAGGCTTAGCCCATCCCTGCTTCTTTCTGCACAGTGGGGAGGATCACAACCACCAGGTAATCCCTGCGATTCGCATGGTCGCTTCAAAACAACGGCTTTGTTGACTTCTAACAATATGTATTCCAAACCAATCCCAATACCACATACTCCACTGCATTAAAGCCTTTCCTCCACACGTTTATTCACTGGCTGTACTGGTAAGGGGCCGCGACATTTTGAGAAGCACACGAGTACCAAGGTCTGAAAAATGTTCCATCTATAAAGTCAGATGGGGGCGCGGTGAAACATGACAGCAGAAGACAACTTACAGTTCACAGTGAGGTGGACCCAGGTCCCGTTTTGGAAGTCCTCTTCGCTGTGGTGCCGATCCAGAAAAAGCACTCTACATTCATACCAGCCCTGGTCTTCAGAGCGCAGAGACTCTATATGGAGAGAGGCACCTTCTTCAACGCGAGCGCGACCTTCCAGAGAGGGATACAAAAAAAGGCCAGCACTGTTAATATAAATGGTCCTATTTATGGAGAACATATTTACTAAAAAATCCACAAGCCTCATGGATACAAAAGGAGAAATAAAGTACCGAAAATGTTTGTATGTCTGAGAATAAGCCAGATGTGGAGGCTGGAACATGTCACTAATATTTGACTTTTAGAAGGAGAAATTCTAAGTGGGACGCTGCGCAGGGTCTACTGGGTTGCCAGGAGAATGCATCGTAACCCCACTAAACATTGATAAGAGGGCCATTTAAGGAAAGCAGAGTATTTTTAACAGAATTCCTTTGTATCGACCCTTTGGAAGACTTGAAGAATCATTATGCCTTGGTATGCAAAGGGGGTTCTCCGCTCTTAATGTGGGAAGAGAGGTCGAGGGGGCAAAGGTCAAATGTATTGTCTGCCTTGTAACAGGATGTCATCACAGATAAAGGTCATAAATAAACAAACAAAAAGGAAGGGCATGTATGAGAGAAGGGTGACAGTCAAGAGAAATGAGGGGTCAACTTACAAAAAGAATTAAAGCACTAGCAGTAGCATGGACTTTTACCTTTTGTAGAAACAGGGGCAACAAACAAAAGGCCTCCTAGGCAATAAATGGATTCAATGTAATAAGCACTATTTTGGTCTTGGGAAAGCCTTAATTGCCCCATCGGCTCAGCAGCTTCTCAGCTGCCCTTCCATGGACTGAGAAAATGTATTGGCAGAAGCACAAACAGATTTAATTCAGAAATGTAACAGCACGGGTGATTGGACCATGGATAATCGGTATCACCTCATACAATCATACAGTTTGAGATCCCTGCTTTAAAGCAGGTGTAGAAAGTCAATGTTGGTCCAACTATTATCCACAGTGACGTGTACAAAGTCTGCTCACTCTCAAACCTCCGACCATGAAAAAAGCCAGCTCTCAGATACACAAGACCAACGTTTTAAAGGTAAAGGATAGGCTGATTTTGAAATGTAGCCACCCCAGGCTGCTCATGGTAGCCCTCGCTTGGCCACTGATCTAAAAGCTGACCCTGCTCCCGCCACCATTAATTTTCCTAGTCGGATTTGTGGTCCGCGCAGAAGGAGATTGGAGATAATACAAGAGGAGCAGATTCAATCTCCTTAATTGCCCGGTGCTATTATCGGTCGGCTGATCCGATCAGAACATTAGCCAAATTTCAATTGGCTAAAATCCGGTTGTCTTACTAGTGGATAAGCCCTGGACAGACTAATGTACAAACGAGAGGCATTGATCACCTCTAAAAGCCCAGGGGCCACCACATGATGGCTCATTAACTCCCATGCCTCTGATACACCGATATGCAACACCAACATCTGGAATACTTTTGGGGTGCCGTCCTGCCGACACCTTTTAACGGTGGCTACAAAGTCATATCGTTACAATAAATCAGTGACGTCAGCTTTTCTTGACATTTAGTTTATGTTATGACATCACTGATAAGGGCACCGCCTACGAATTAGTCCACGTGGGAGTTACGGCGCGGTTTATGGGGCCATTGATACGCCAGGTGACCATGTGACATTTCTGGTTTCAATTTATATCCAGTTGTTACACGTTAACGGTCTCCTGCCTTGGCTCTGTCTCACAAGGGTTAAGCTTGTGGTTTAAACCTGGACTGCTGGAGGTCACTTGGGGTCTTTGGAAATCCTAATCATCTGTGTTCCTCTTATGGCTTCACGAGTCAGGGCAGCGACCCATTAAAGCCACACGGGCTGAACATGCGCAGAGTGGCTGGAGCAGCCAGGACACTAAACTACGTATTGGAAAAATAGTTCAATATAGACAGATCCGCAAGCATTTCAGCAACACGGATGGTGGCGTGACTCCACTGACCCCAGACACATACAATGTAGTGACCATGTGACCAGATGAGGGCTGTGTTAATAAAGAAGAATTCTCGAGGAGAGTTCCAAAATGTTACACGATTTTTCCGATTTCTGCAATTTGAAGTATCCCAGGCAGCTTTTCCGCTCGGAAATAACGCACCTCATCGCCGGAACAATGGATTTGATTAAATTGCACCGGGAAACCCAACAGAAAATGATACCGTTTGGGCTGGAGCGGGGGAGGGGGAGTGGGGTATAATAGATGAAAGGGAGGGATCAAAGTCCCCAGCATTTTTCAAACTTTCAAAAGATGTTGCAGTGGGAAGCTCTGGTTTGCTTCTCAAATGCCATGTGCGTTAACACTTTAGCTCCCAAGGCTCTATTAAAAACACTAGGCCAGTGACAGATTGCTAGCACTCCCCTTGCACCGTGTACCAGCCTTTTGCCAATCTCCCAGCGCTTAGATTTAATTACTTTGTGCCCTTATAAAAATAACAACACGGACGGAATACATGTTACTCAACACACAACAGAGCACAGAAACGCCATCCGCCACAGAATCTCAATACAGAAACTACAGACAGACAACTGGAATAAGATCTCCCATTATACCGCTAGACTGTAAGCTCCTTGGGACAGGGTCTGCCATTATACCGCTAGACTGTAAGCTCTTGGGACAGAGTCTCCCATTATACCGCTAGACTGTAAGCTCTTTGGGACAGGGTCTGCCATTATACGCTAGACTTAAGCTCCTTGGGACAGGGTCTGCCATTATACCGCTAGACTGTAAGCTCCTTGGGACAGGGTCTGCCATTATACCGCTAGACTGTAAGCTCCTTGGGACAGAGTTCCAAGGGGACTGTGCACTTTTGGACAAGTCTCCCGATTATAGAGCCTTCTCGTTGGCTCCTTGTCACTATTCCCAGCAGTTGGCAGGTACTTTGTCTTCACATCAGGAGTGTTATTACTCATTACGTGGCCTTTGGACCAAGTTGTGTATTTAGGGGAGACCAAGAACAGGGCGTCCTGTGCCAGAACTTTATTACCCTGGCTACTCACAGAGCAACTTTTTTGGCCGCTTTATGGTGATCCAACAAAGAAGTTTTTATTGTTGGCAGTAAAAACCGAAGGCACTGTGTACACGGGAAGGGTTTTGGTGTCCCCAGGAACCTGTGAAAGTGCTTGGCACATCTCTCCTGCGGGGAGCTATATATCACACATACCAAAGGTCTATTAAACATATTTGCCAAGTGTCCCTTTTCAGGTTAGACAGTCCCTTTCGGATCCCCAAACCCATGCACTAGGAGGTCAGAACGTTTGCTGGGTATGAGGCTATCGCAGGGTTCTACGGCCCTAAAAGCCCCGATAATGTGTATAGAAACAGCAGGAAACGGCTTAATAAATTAAACGAGGGAAATAAAATCCATTCTTCTTCTAAATGCCCCACACAGTTACACAAATACCCCGCAACCCCATCTGCAGGCTTACCTCAAAACAAAAGCACTGATTTTTCGCTATTCAAAAGGTTACTCATTTTTTTTAACCCTACATGCCTGCCCCCCTTTTTTTTTATAGTTCAACCAAAAGGCATTTGGTAAAGTTACTCAAAAAATGTGATTTTTTAAACAAAGCAACTTTCATTGCCCCATAAAAACTTATTTCACCTTTAATTTGCTTTTATACAATATAAGACTTATACGTTTTGAGGTATGTCATCAACATAAAATCACCCCAAGTATTTCAGCAGCGCCAATTACAAAGCAGATTAAACGAAAAAGTCATAAATTAAATATATTCATAACCTTTTAAAGAGCCTGTTAATGATGGGGGGGCTCCTGTTTTTGGCGACAGGGTAGAATGCCACTCAACGTACCCCCCCCAACCCCCTATAAACCCAAAGCCCATCGCTGCAGCGCCGGGGAGGGGGATCCCTCCCTCCCGTCCACCTGGTAACTCGGCTAATGGAATTTAACTCCAGATACCATAAAACAACACCCCCCCCCCCCCCGGCCATTGTAATGGCTTGGAAGATACAGCTTCTCAAAAGGACATGTGGCTCTTCTTTATGCCCCTCGGTTGAAAATAAACAGCCCGTTGCCATGGGAGCTGCATTTTTATATGAAACATGGAGGGGGTAAAGGGGATCAGTATGAGAGAATGACCCGATATCCCTTCCTTACGGGGGCAGACAGACGAGCCAAAGGACGTTGGATATAGTGGGCTTTATAGTAAGCCGAGGTCCCCTTTGTGGCCAGTATAGATTGCAGAACATTTTGTTATATCGAAGTAGAACCGAGCTCAATCCGCTTCCCACGGTAACATATAGCCAGGATATACGTTTACATCATACAATACCCCTTCTGGGTGTCACGTGAAGCAGGGACTGGTTCGCCTAAGTGGGCAGACGGCTTTCGTGCTTCGGGAGAACATTAAAAAAAAGGGTTAAGACATCAGAAATCTCCCGGATGGTTTGGCCAGTCCCTCCTCTTTCCTAACTTAATCCACATGACATAACAAAAATTACTTTCAGTCTACAATTTTACACACAAGACACTTGGGATGTATTTCTGCTGCTATGGCAACAATTGACTTTAGCCTCACTGTCACTATATAAGCAAAGTATTTACAGAGAACCTGAATGAGGCGAGATTTGACCTCATGAAGTTATCTCTAGAAGCGGTCTGTTACTTTATAGCAGTAGGATGGAAATGGTTACTAGCTCCTTATCTCATTGTCCGCTGCGGCCGTTACTGGCCGTTACTGGCCGTTGCTGATTGGTCCCTTTGTAAGACCGCCATGCTTTGTGGAGGATTTGAGTTCAAAATTCAGAGCTCTCCCACCCATAGCATCAGAGACTGAGGGAAAGGCTTCGGATGTAAACGCTCGCAGATACCTATGTGGTAACCTAGTTAATAAGTGACCGTTGGCTTCATTAATGACAGTCTGGGACCCTCCCCTGCCTGCCAAGAAAGGCCTCCTTTGTGTTGGGATCCGATTCACAGCAGGCATTGTTTGCCCTCCGAGAAGACAAAGCTCACCGCTGTGGTTTGTGTTCGTTACATGGCTTTGGTGTCTCCTCAACCCTGCCGCCCGCGCACGCACACGGGACACAGATTTCTCAAAGAACGTGACGGCGGATTCTGATGGAGAGAATCAGACCTTAAACAGTCCTTATCCCCACCATTGTAATGTCTGTTTCTGTTGTGTCTGCTGTCCCAATAAGTGGTTCCACCAGTCTGAGGGACACCAGAAGTCACCATTTCCAGATACTTGGTAATTGGGGCTTTAGTGACTCCACAGCAACCTCAGGAAACAAACATTCATAAAGAGTGCGTCCCCAGATTAATTGCCCCCTTGAAACTAATTGCCCCCTATTCAGCACAGATACCATCTTTACAACCCTGGTTTAAGACTCAAACCTTAATGAGTCGTTGGTCTTGTCTTAGATTCAGGAGCCATATACCGATCCCATGCATCTTTAATCCCCTCACTGTATTACCTTCTACCACCTCTACTGGGAGGCTGCCCACTTAGCTACCACACTTTTCCCCCCAAGCTTCAGAACATACCACAGTCTGGCCATTTCTGCATGCGCAATTAGCTCAGTTTTAATACCCTTGCTCCAGCTGCGGTGGTGCGTGATTAATGCGGTGTGACACCCCTAACCTTGGAATGAGGCCCAGGCCAAACCAGGGGGCATCTTAAGATCCCGGCTTAACCCTCCGGCTGCCAGAGTCCATCAAGGCATCGGCCTCGGATGACTGCAAACACTGGAATTCTCGGGATATTGGTGCAAATTCTTCATTCGTTTTGAAACGAATCCCGGTGATCCTGTAAATGACTCCCAGGCTCCGTTATGTCAGGGATATAACCAGAGGGACCCCCATGGGACCCCCATCCTGGGTCATTGGCATTACACATGCTTAGGAGCTCATTTAGCACAGATGGCCTTAACTCCTTTTACTTTTGTGATTCCATAAAAGACGCGAAGCCGGCTGCATGCAGTTATTACGACAATCTATACCGCGACAGAGTCCTAAAAAGGTCAGAATTAAAAGCAAAGCCCTGAATAGACATGAAACATCCCAGAGTCACAAAACCAAACAAAAAACCTACAATTTGTCATTCACCAGCGAAGCGCGATGCTTCTCACCGAAGCGCTCAGTTTGTGGAACAATGGCAAGGACGGCTTCCGCATTCCTCCCGGCCAGACTCCTCCCGCGAGTCCTGCCCGTATGCATTACAACAGGTAGCCAACAATGGGCTTGTGTCTCGCCGTAATCTCATCCACGGGCTCTGGTGACAGGCGAGGATCTCGCTTTGTCTCGGAGGATCAGGTCACAACGAGAGAGATCAGCAGCTCCTTCAACCCGGACCTCTGACCACCAAAGCTTTCTATTAACCAACAGAAGCCGCACAATGGCGTTTTATGATTATGATTACATTTTGTATACAAAACATAATAGAAATAGAATCTTTCTGATCTAGCCACCTGGAAAGTGGAGCATTTTGGGGTAGACATCCAAGTTTTATGTCTGCTGGGATCACCACTTTTTCCGCGTGGCACAAAAGCAGGCGATGATCGGTTGTTACAGAAACTGAAAAAGCCTCTGAAAACTACAAAGCTAAATGTAAAGTAAAGGCAGTGAGCCCAGCACTTACCTAGGTATTGGGGGTCCACGCGGGGAGAATAAAGACCAAATTTGATGAAGATCGGCAGCATAAAGCCAAAGCGGACCCACTCAATGACGTAGAGAGGAGGGCGCCCCGCTTCCTGGTGGAGGAGGCTGCACCCCAGCACCGCACTCTCCCCTACGCGGCCAACCACAACCTGAGCGTCTGATCGGATGGTACCTAGACGGAGAGACGGCTGGCATTAATGGACTTCACGGATATTTGGGCTAAATCTAGGGCATTATTTTACATCGGTGGCTGAAAGATGGTACAGCGGGTATCAGGAGGACACAGCAGCAGAGAATGCGTGGAAATGCAAAACAATTCCAGCTTTTCATTTCTATAACGCTTTAAAATTAACTTGCAGGAGAGGTTCTGAACATCTTCTCTTAATAGTAACCGCTGGTTTTCTAGTATAAAGGTACGGGGGGGCTGGAAGTAGGAATACTCTGCTTCAGGATGGGGGGGGGGTGAAGCCATTGATACAGGTCTGTAATTTCAGAGAGAGGAGATAACGCGTAACCGCACTCACACTCGAGGAGAGGTGACTGATCAGGTTCTTCTACATGTTAATGGGGCCGGTCTGATAGAGCACAGGGTTCCTTAACATATGAAACAGGGGCACCGGCCCGTGACGGCCGCCCGCACACAGCATGTCACCACATTAATGTTTAAAGGGCAGGTAAAAGTCAGACTCGGATACAATGTACACGATTCAGAGAACCAACCATCGGTAACGCATCTTACCAGTAAACTGTAACGCATCAAAAAAAAAGAAAGAAAAGTCTCCGAATTGTTAAATGAATACAGACAACTATATGAGCTCTACTTACTCGCTAAGCGTAGGGGGAACAAAAAAAACTTCAGTATTTTAATATCTACAGGTGCCACCGGGGCAGGTGTCTGCCCCTCCCAAAGGCACAGGTTACCCTATAATTAGTACAAGTGGGACCGATTGATTCTCCTGTGCTGATCTAAGGAGATCCTGAAAGCCACTCTCCTGGGCTGTCGCCTCAATAGTTACCGCTGGATGCAAAGATAGAAATATTTCTAATTAAATATGTTATACAAAGAACCTTTTCCCCAAGTTTCTACGCCGTGGCACTGATGCTCGACTTATAATCGTAGCTATATGGTATAATGTACCGCTGCGGAGGTGCAAGTTTAAGACGCTGCCCCACGGGTGTTTAGGGTTAGAGGTCGTGAGTACTTTCTGCAAATAATGTAAATAAAGGGTTCTCCAACAGCCCTTTTCAGTGATTGCAACCAACGTGCCCGAGTTTGCAGATAGGCAGCAGTTTAAACAAGATGTAATAAAATGCACCAGGATTCCATGACAAATAGCGTGGCGTGTGTGATGTCATGAGCAGCGCTGATATGATGTCATGCTCCAATGCGTTTCTGTACACAAGATCTTGCTTACAGAGCTCTAAGTAAATTGAACTATTTTATTACATCAGCTCCGGGGGTCTTAAACATTTTTACTGAACACAGACCCTTTCATGTACCAGAGAAATACACGTCATTTAAATAGCCTCCTGCTATTAGGGCTCTTTTTGCGAGGGAATAGCGGCACTGACCTTCAACGTAGCACGTGAACAGACACACACAATAAATCCAGAAGCACCAATGCATAGCACAGCTCTGCCAACCAAGCACAGGAACCCAGCGACGGCAAATTCGACCGGCAGCATCCGGAGATCGCCAGGGAAATCTCCGCTTCGACCCTCCAGAAATGTCAAAGTGCCCACGGCTGGCGTCCAATCTGGATCCTCTCGTGGGCAGGCAGGGTGGGTAAACGGCGGGGGGGCATCACCCGAGGTGAACTTTCCAAGAGCAGGACCACAGTGAGAGTCCTTCCACCTCTACTGGTCTTCTAATAGCACCTGCTTCCCGGCTTGTGGGGCATTTCTTCCCAAACCTGTTAAAAAAACCGGAGGGGGATGGGTTAGAAGCACTCAGTGAGCAAGAACATAAAGCCTAATGTACCCTCACAACCCAGAGTCAATATTGACTTAGTCCACACCCTCCCACATAACTGTCCATTTGTACAATAAGCCGTGTGAGAGATGGCTCCCGGCAACGCCTGGGACTTCCAAGCCCTCCAGACACACCTGCCAAGTTTCCCTGTCCAGTCTGACCAGTCCTTTCTACCTCCAATGCATTACGCCTCTTTTCTAGGAGCTCCCAATACACCCCCAATGTGTATAGAAACAGCAGGAAACGGCTTTATAAATTAAACGGTTAAATAAATGGCACATCCTAAAACAATCGCGTATCCAGCGGCGGGTGAACCCCAAGCATACGCGAAGCTGATATTCTACACCCAGACTGAAAGATTTTTTTGCCAACGCCACTCAAAGCCCACAATATTCTCCGTGCAAAAGCAGAAGAATGTTTTAAATTAGAACGCGCCTCAATCCTCTATTCTTACTTTTTCCAACTGGAAAAAAAAAGATTTTCCGTCTAATTTTTTGCTGTCTGCCACGTATCTGACAATGTACCAGACGTCGGGCAATTAACAAAATGGCTTTCCATCTAAATCTCTGCTAGCTTTCTTCTTCTATAGTTTCCCATTTTAGGATACAAAAAAGGACAAAAAATGTAAAGTTTCAATGCTTAATGTGAACCCCACACGTTGGAGCCGGCGCAGGACCCTGGGGAACGACGAATCCTAGGAAATGGCACAAAGGATGGTTGTGCAGCCCGATTTTATGTCGAACATTAAACTGCCCGCTTGAAGTCGGTTTAAACCTCTGCGTTGCCCCTCTGACCATTCACAATTTCTATATGTCAGCTGTTCACTAAACATGAAAAACTGGCCGAGTTTCCGACTTACTAGAGAATATTAGAGGCAGCAACAAGACCCATCCAATCCCTCCTTCTGAGTCTTGCACCAGTTATTGCAATCCTAGGCTATAAATCTTAATATTCTGGAAACAGTATGGTTCATATTGTGTTATATTCCTATTTAACCACAGCGTCCTTCAGGAACCTAGACAACAGCAAAGCTTCTCAGAGGTTGACATGGATTGAATAAGTTCCAGCTCCTTTTGGGTCAGATTAAAACCACATCCACGGAGAAGCTGCAGATCTCCGATCAGGGCAAGCAAAGACTGGGCGGCTGGAATACAAGCGTACTACGTGAATTCACATCCAGAGACCGTATGGGCACCCTACCCAAAAACTATGAACCATGAGCAGTCTACACTGCTGGGAAGGTTGGAATATCCGGTGACTATGGAGGCAGCCTGCATTCTGAGATGTGATTAGGAGCAACTAGTTAACAACTTTTTGCACCCCCCCCCCATACAATTTGCATTAATGTACTCAAGGCAGCAAAAATGACCATTATGTACAGACAGGGGAGCGATAGTACACCCAATACACACCACCTATCCCGGAACGGAAGAAAGTCTACCCATTCCCTGTGTCCCAATCCCCTCCATCCACGAGGCTGCATTTCTGCCTTAAACGGGGATGAGTTGACATGGCAGCCGACTTCTGATTGTACTTTAATTACATGGTATATATATATTATATATATTATATTCCTCAGTGCTGTACAACGGAGGCCAAAGTCTACTAGTCACTCCAAAACTTCCCAAAACCCCTTTTCTCCAGGGAGAATTACGGGTTCCACTACTGCTCTGCATGATGGATTCCCTCCTGTTAGCGACCGAATCCGGTATTCTCGTCTCCGACGTGCACAAAACGTTGTATTTTAGATCAGGTTTAGTAAGACGTTGTCTTTGTTGTCGCTACGTGGAGCAGCATCCCCACCGGCGAGGCAGGAGAGGCAGCGTATAACGGGTTTATGGGGTTGAGGTGGGGAGAAGAGAACGGAGTAGTGCGAGGCAAATAAACAAAGCAGACAGGGTGGGCCGTGCCGTGCCCACCTGCCGCTGCGTTTCCCTGTTTCTATGCAAAACAGATATTAAAAAAATATCCAGAACTGTGCGCTCCAAATGTAGAAGCTCACCTGGGAAACGAGAGGTTAACATACAGACGCCTCATTGAGGGGGTATCTGAAGGGGCTTCACTGAATCTCCCGAGTGCTGCACATGGTGGATTTAAAAGGCTTCCCCCAAAAGATGAGCGAGGCCTTCGGCTAACCCAACAGGCAGCTTCCACTGCAGACTTTATTCTTCTATTGAATGTTTTTTTGCGGGCCTTGATATTTTTAACTGGGGGGGGCAAAAGGCGCACCCTCCACTGTCTCCCCCAAGGCTGCATAAAATCCCCACAGAGACATAATAAGGCCTTAGGATTAGCGAGAGGCTGGAGGTGGAACCCCCTCCCCTGTTTTAAGTAGCTTTATAGCCGCACAGAGCGGACAGGGCCTTCCGACCAACGCCGGGGGCTGCCTTACGATATCTACCCGAAGTGGCAAACGAGTTGTCTTACGGTGACCCCCATAGCGTGACGTCACAGAGATGGCCTCATAATTGATACATTATAACCGGAATGTTAATCTCCTTCGGAACAAGCGTTCTGGTTGCATTCGCTGTATGAGGGCAGACAATTGTCTGCGAATGTCCATAACAGCAGCCTGGCATTCTGCACTCCATGCGTAGCGTGATGGCCATTGTTCCTTTGTATATGTTCGAGGTCCTCTACATCCTGATACCCTGGCTGTACCGTGACCTTGAGCGCCTTCCCTTCCTAGATTGCAAGCTCTTCTGCCCACTCTTTCTTCCGGTTTAGTTTGAGTAAATATTAAGCTGATACATGGCGTGTCAGAAATCCAGCATGGGCTGCAGACAGGCAGACCAGGCTGGGTTGGTATATAGGGGTGTAGTAATAGAAGTCCCTAAGGTATCATATCAGAGCTTGGTGGGGCTTAAGACAACTCAGATGTATTGGATGAACTCAACACAGGCCTACAAGCGTTACTCTGTAGGGACGGGGTTAAAAAGAAGCAAATGGAGGGCAACAAGGGCTGTACCTGCAAGGCACATCTGTTTTAAGAGAACGGTTTGACAGCTTAGCATTAATGTGTCTGAAGACCCCAAAAAGATAGCATTAGTGTGTCCGCAGACCCCAAAAAGATAGCATTAATGTGTCCACAGACCCCAAAAAGGTACTGCACTATAGGCAACAGAGAGATACGATATTGTTTATAACAGAATGTTACTAAGCATATTTATAAACACCCAAAATAGACACCGCAATTACCAAATTGGGTCTATTTACATATTTTAAATTACGCCTTCACCTTAAAAAAATTCATTGTTACCCTCAGATCAACAAGTCGCCCGCAGGCTACATTTTCCCTAGCTGTCGGTGCCACCAGCAGCGCTCCGTCTCATTCATTTCACCGGAGACCAAGGGGTTAATTACAACTTATAAAAAATTCAATAGGTAAGCAATGTCTTACCCTACGGCATGCGGCCCATGGCTACTGGCGAGCGCCGGGTGTCTGCGCCTGGGCTGGGGCAGGGAGGTCCAAGCCACTAATATGCCAACAGCAGCAGTGATCCACGGTCATGAGGGTCCGCCAGATCAGCACCTACTGCCTGGGTGGGTGGTCCTGCAGAGGCTGCACACGGATCAATCCCCAAACTGCCCTGACCCCTTCAGATGCTATGCATGCCCCCCATCCTGGGTGCACCCAATACCAGTGCGTGGGTGGCAATGTGATTGCAGGTAGGTGCAGTTTGCCCCAGAGCAGGTGGCAGACAGTGCTGGCTCTCACCTCCTCTCCCACAACCTTCTTCTCCAGCTCTCTCTCTCTCCCCTCCTCTCTCTATTCCTGCCTGAACTCCCTGCCAGGCTGCAACTTGCAAACATAACAATGGGAGTGCCAGTGATGTCCCTAAACCCCACCCACTCTTTCAATCAAGCGCCCCTTGTTTCCATAGCAACAACCAATGGCAGCCAGCCTGCCAGATCAGCCCTTATGTCTGATGCCCATTATAGGAGCAGCGGATAGAGCCAATTGGGGAGGCTGCGCACTGCATGCTGGGACATGCAGTCTTTGCTAGACCTAAGAAAATCACTGCTGTGCTGTCGCCCTCTGGTGGGAAGATCTGACATAACAGCCAACACAACACAAGCCGTTAGTGTCCCTGCCACCTAAAAATCAAATGGGCTATACAAAATTATATATACGTCATGAATATAAAGAGATCTTAAGGCACTCAACGTCTCCCCACGCTACCCGTCTCTTGTGCTTTAGACATATTTAGCCTCCTTTTCCAGATTTAATTTTGTGCTGCACTTGGAACCTCAGTTGTCCCTGAAGTGCCCTCAGCAGATAGGCTTTCCAGATTGAAATTGTTTTAATAGATTATTGGCTTTGTAATTTAGGGTTACAAATACCCAAATGTTATAAAACAATGAGATATTGGACAGGTGAAACCATAAGGTGACAGATGCATTTGTTGGATGCAGGTATTAAATAGTTGGCGAGGTTCTTTTTCCACCCGTCAATGTAGAATATGGTGTGACATCACTGGCCAGCCAAGCATCCGCCATCACAATAGCTGCTAAGCAGCTAAGATTTTATGCAGTTTTATAAAAGTAATTTCTGCCCTTATTTAATCTGTCAAACTGGCAACTGGATTAAAAGTGAATTTTTGTTAACCCTGTGTTAATCCCCTTGGTTAGTTTAGCTTGGTTAGAGACCAAACCCACGTGTACTCAGCTAGAAGTGCTGGAGAATCAAAAATGTAAGAAGGTCCATCTTCTGGAGCTACCAGTTTCTCATGGGCCATATAAAATATGGTCGCAAGACTGCTCGAGCTAAGATTTAATGCAGTATTGGGACTAAACAAGGCTCCATCAGAAGTTATAAAACACAGGTAAACTATTGTCTTATTTCTTCTCTCTAAGGGAGGGGAGTAGAGGGGGTTTCTATATTAATAGTGCTGCAAATACACAATACGGACAAAAGTATTGGAAGTCTGGTCCCATCCGTGCAGTAGATAATTTGTGAGGTCCGGCACTGATGTTGGACGGCCGGCTCGCAATCTCCGTTCCAGTTCATCGCAAAGGTGTTCAAATGAAGCTGAACTCCAGGCTCTGTGCTGAAAGGATATTAGTGGACATAACGGGTGCATAGTTGAATTTGCACCCCAGGATGACTGTACCCATACCCAATAAAGACACATACTTTATTAGGTGCAAATAGTTTCCACAGCTTTATTAACATTTACTATATTTAAATGCCCCCCCATAATAAATACATTAACCGTATAACAACCCCACTTATAACAAACATACCAATTAAATTAAATCACTTCTTATGCATACCACATAGCTCTGCCAAGGCCCACTCCACCTAAGCTGCGCTGTTCCATGGGCTTCATGACAAGCATATAATTTTATTTGTGCCCCAGGATGACCGTACCCATAACCAATAAAGACTTTATTAGGCGCAAATATAATTGACAGCTTTATTTACATTTACAATATTTAAAGGTCATTGTCAAAACAGACCAACAGATATCCCCTTTATTAACAATTACAATGACCCCCCCATAACAAGCACATTAACTGTATAACAATGACACCAACCCATACCAGGTGCCTCCATATTGACCACAGTAGGTGCATACCGAGACACCCGAAGTCAGATGATCCTCTGGAGAGCCCAGCTGTTGTCCCGTCGTACGAACTGCAACTCTCCCACCGGCCCAGAAGATGCAAGAATGTCCCAGGATCCATGCCTCCAATCCTAAAAAAAACAAACCCAATAAATGACCCAAACCAGTCAACCCCCAGTCATAAGCCTTCTTCCAATGACCCAATTTTTTAACCAGATCACTGAAACCCAAACGGGCTGCTTCTGTAGCAGCCCCAAACCTAAAAGAACGAGTCCCAAATTGCCACGGATCAGCCCCAAACGCACTAAACAAATATGAAAAATCTGTATAAATTGAAAATGAGACAACGCTGACCCCTCCTCATGCAGCAACAGAGGCCCAACCACATCAGGGAGACATTCAAAAATGCCAAGCAACCCCGAACCGGACACAGCGCGGACCCCTGCCTTGGATACAGCACATCACATCCTTTTCCAAGCGCATCCATTGTGGACCACCGTAAACGATATAAACAGCCTCCTCACTGACCACCACATCACACCGCTGACGTCCGCCACCACCTGAACGACTCCCACTACCACAGCTCCCCAATCCGGAAATCCCCAAAAAACGCCAAAAGGAACGCCAGACTGAATAATCTGGACTCATAACCCGTGTAGCAAACACCGGGTAAAATGTCCAATACCTTCAACACCTGAACCGATATTGGACGCCTAGCATCCCCTAGACCAACCTTCCTCCGAAACCCTTTCAAAGCCTGGCTGACCAAAAATTCCTCCAACCATTAAGTTTGAACAGAAACGCCAAAGCCGACATTACGCCCCAGTGCAGCAGACGAAGCCCCTTTGGAAAACAACTCAAAGAAGCATAGCAACACATCCAACTGATCAGCAACAGTACTAACAGAACCAGCACATGAAACCAGCCTATCCCATTCCTCCCTTACCATATGCGGACCAAGTTACCGGTGCCAATGACGCCCTTATGCATCCAGCAAGCAACGGGTCCCCAATTGCCAATTGCGCTACCTAGTGAAACCGCTCCCACTGAAAACGAGATAAGGAGTCCGCTATAACGTTCAAGAAGCCACGAACTTGCTCACCTCGGAACACCATGGTGAGACATACAGAGCAGCACAAATTTCCCTAACAACCGAATCACCACCATAGACGAAGCCGACAGCCGATTCATTGCGTGAACCACCGCCATGTTATCAGATAGATACTTTATCCCAAAAGAAATCCCCCCCCCATAGTGACAAAGCTACAACCAAAGGAAAGAATTCCAAAAATGCCAAGTTGCGCATGAGCAGACTGCCCTTCCAAGAAACAGGCCAACAGTCTGCAAACCTGTGGCCCCCCGAAAATAGGCTCCACAGCCTGTGTTCCCAGAAGCATCTGTATAAAGTTCCACCTCCTCAGCGGAAACTGAATCCCTATGAAAAAACTTTCCCGTTGAAATGTTCCAAGAACACATCCCAAACGTCTAAATCAGCTTTCATAGCTGATGAAATCCATATAAAACGATGCTCAACCCTCACACCTGACGTTGCCCTTGACAAACTAATAAAAACTCTGCCCATAGGTGTTGCCTGACACACAAAATTCAAACCACCAAAGATTGTAACCACTGCAGAATCACTTTACAGGCACATCGGAATTCATGAACCACCTCCCGCAGCGCCACCAGCTTATCCTGCACTCACCCGCGACCGAATCAATCTCCAGACCCAAGACACTTAGTGGCAGGACCCTCGGTCTTATCCGCAGCCAGTGGTACACCAAACAACCCGGTCACCCATTCCAGCATCCGCAGCAAATAAGCACATTCCCCAGAGCCTTGAGGACCCATAAGGAAGTCGACAAAATGCTGGCCCTCAAAAGAACAACCTAGTAGGTGATGACAATCAGGGTGAATCTAACAATATCCGCCATAGCCATAAGAGCATTTGGGGCTTGCCTTCCTAACCAACGCGACAGTCTGGTCAAATGATGCCTAGGAGACAGAACACAATATCATTTACCGATAAAGCCCTCAGATATGATAGGTGATGAATCAACCTATACTTCCCAACCTTCTCAGGTACAACGCCCAACGGTGACAACCATAACTTATCTAGAGGGGGCCGAAGAAACGTTCCAGCCATCCCACCCAAAGAGACCTCCATATCTAACTTTCCCTCACCACCTCTGGAAACTACAAAACCAATTTTAAATTACGAGTACAACTTTGAAACCGCAAATAC
The DNA here is from genome assembly GCA_009364415.1 of Spea multiplicata. Classification (NCBI taxonomy): domain Eukaryota; kingdom Metazoa; phylum Chordata; class Amphibia; order Anura; family Pelobatidae; genus Spea; species Spea multiplicata. The sequence continues at coordinate 35,807,193 of VKOC01000008.1, forward strand.
AAAACCAAATATATTATTATTATTATTATTTATTATCTTTTATTTATATAGCGCCAACAATTCATGCAGCACTTAATACAATACATAAATTCAAGGGTCTGACAAGACGAGAATTGACAGACTAAGACAAACCGATACATTAGGAGGAGAGAGCCCGGCTCGCAAACCAAAAACAAAGCAGATTTTCATCTACTCTTACTCACGCTCTCTCACAGTCTCACTCACTGTTATACTCTTTCAAACTCTGACTCACTCTTACTCAAGCTCTCTCATACACTCACTCACTCACTCACATGCACTCTTACTCATGGTCTCTCATGCGCTCACTCTCTCACAAACTCTCAATTTTATTTGCAAGTGAGGGGAGGCTGGGTGCAACACAATTTCTGATCCCCTGGATAGCAGCAGGGATCAGACAGGTTTTTGTTTTCATTTTTATGTTATTTTTTCACTTTTTTATTTTCTTTAACTTTTTTCGTTACCTGTTCTGATCAGGAAATGCAGAATATCGTTCTTTGAGAATGTGATGCATCCATTCGTAAAGGAAGGCTTGCGTGATTGCGCAAGACTTTTGGCACTGGGAGGGTTAATGGTGGTCCCAGTAGAACCCGATATAAAGATTCATACAGGTAAAGAGAATACATGACTCTATCCCTTCTTACTATGGCTATGAGGAAGTGCCGAGGTCCGTCTCACCTTCAATGATGTCAGATTAGAGAAGGTCTTACATGTAAGTAAGAATCATGATACTGAACAGCTTCAAATAATTAGAACTGAGGCCGGAGGGTGACATGGTTTTTAAATCTTCTCCTGATATACACCTACGTCTTCCCCTTTATGGGATTTCAGACATCTTGTGGTTCTACCCGCATACTGCAGTCCGCGCCGGCGCTGTGGGAGGTAAACGGTCAGAAGATCCCTTATTTTATACGGCATCGGGTGGTGCGCGATCTGAAAGTCTTGTTATGTATGAATAGTTTGGTGTCTGGCGTAGCACTTCCGTGAAAACCGCTGTTTAACGATGGCCGCTCGGCCGTTATAATCCTCTGTGTCTGAGCGATTCCGCCTCAGCCTCTGGAACCGGCTCTTTGGCATATTACACCGCCATGTTGGAAAATGGCAACTCTGCAAAGAGATGTAACCATCTACTTCCACGGGCTTTAAAAAAAGTACATGTTTGGATGGTCTTAATAACGATGAAAATGTCTAAATCATGGAAGTTTGGTTCTTCTCTGATGGATTCGCCCTTAAGTGGGAGACCGCGATTGTTGGAGAAGATCTAGAGAAGAAACTCCTCTTCTTAGAATATCATGAATATACCTGTAATACCCACGTAGAATAGCAGACCCATTTTCCGAGTCAGCCATAATAAGGTAATAACACTAATACTGCCTGCAATGAATGCCGAAGGAATGTTGGCATAGGAAGTTTTCTGTTTTATGGAGAGATTCTACGGCGCCAGTTACCAGAATACAACCTTCATCCGGCTGAAAGGCCTTTTAGTTTGTTCAGAACATCTATAGATCTTTGCTTTATAGTGACAGAGGTTGGCGGAAATAGGACCCGAGATAATCGGTCTACCGGGAGGTTTTACGGCATCTTCCTGGATGTTGGGAAGTTTACTGGTGTTAGCGTCATCGAGTTGGCGGGATATTGGGCATTGTAGTCCTCCTTGTTCAGGATAACCAATCCCCCGTTGTCTGCGGGTAAAGTTTTGGTATGTATAAACCTGTAAAAGCTCAAGCTGTCCCTGCACAGGCGGCAACCATATTCATAATAAACACATACAGACATTTCATTCATAAATAAACTTTTACTGACGGCGCGCAGTTCTTCATCGTGTTAATGGGCTGGTTGGGGAGATCAGTGAGGCTCCTTGTTACGTGGCTGAGGGGCTGATGGCCCCCCACGGACCTGTGCCTACTCCGCTGCGATCATCAATGCAGATCCCGATGAAGTTCACCTAAACCATAAACTTTACATCAACAAAAGTGACTGATCCCTGCAGCACAACCCAAAGCATATCAAATGCAGGGCGTCCTGCTTCACACGCGCATGTCCAAGTTTACTTATTCTCACACATTTCCACCCAGCACTCATTGGTCGGGTAGTGAACAAAAAACACCAAGTCCAGGACTTAGGGAGCCCCGTTACCCCAATCAACAACTGATAATGATACGAGATATGACGTCCAAATTAATTTTGCTAAAAATGTTTGGTCCCCAAAAGTAAACCAAGATCCTTTCGACCAAATATAAGACCACAATACATTATACGATAATATAAAATGTATATTTTAATAAGTAAAAAAAAAACCAGTATTTTCACATTGAGAGAGGCAGAATTTATTATTTTATGGCATCAGTTATATTCCGTGATTTAAACAAACCAACTGCAACCCACCAGCTCTGGAAGCAAGAGGCTCTCATTGGCCACCCAAGATTCCGTTATTTGAATTAGCCATATCGGAAGCTGTAGAAGTTCAGGAGATAGTAAACCACTCTATGTACTCTTTCCAAAAAAGCGAAGAAAGGAGGGAGGAGGAGGATAGAGACTTCTTCTTCTCCCAGAAAAGTAATAATATTAACCGTTTCCATTAACTTTAGTAATAATGGTTTGGCACTAAAGGAAAATAAACAAAACCACCTCCTTTTAAACGTTTTGAGCTGATTTATCCAACGTCTTCTGCTCAGATAGGTATATTCCCGGCCGGCTGGCCAACATCCAGAGACAAGTAATCTCAGACCAGCCGCGAACAAAGAAATCCCCGGCTAAGAAGTCAGGAGGGGGGATTTTGTAGAGTAACAAGCTGTATCTTATAATTCTAAGATTATACAGAGACAAACAGACTGATTCTCTAATACAGACTACACGGGAGCCTCTAATACTTTATAGTGGACCAGACAAAGGATCATAGGGGGATCTGTGGTAGAAGAACGTTAGGACCCCCTGTCTTTATGCAGCCCACAGTTATGGGCACAGGCTGCTGGTCTAGCAGAAGGGAGTATACGACCTTCAGGGCCGGACTAATAAAGCCAGGGCATCCTAAAGCCAATGGCTGCCAAATGCATGGCTGCACACTGCAGGGCCTGATCTGCTGCTGGAGAGGCTGCGTGGATACGCGTAAGGCCCTCTCGGCCACCAGCACGCTGGGTATTGGCCTGTTGTGCCAGATGGCCTATCCGGCCATGGTGGGCTCCCTGCTCGACCACCCAGGACAGGGGCACATGGTGTAGGAAGCCCCACAGTGTGTGAAATACAATGTAACGCTATATTGTTACACTACATTAACAGCACGATGTTACACAAAACCGCTGTGAAACACACAAACAAAATAAAAAATAAAGATCAAATCTTATTAAACAATTAACTAGGATTTGTACATTTTGAGTCGCATCGGGTTCCGAATGTCCTTTTTCCCGTTTCCTCTTCATTTGATGTGGTGGTGAAACTGTATGACGGATTTCTCCTGCTCTGCGGTCTCTATGGACCCCCGCCGGAGCTTTCTGATCTCGTTGATAGCATCGACCCCGGTGATTTTACGGGCTTTTACTAGATAGCAAGCCAGCATGGTGCCGGTCCTCCCGAACCCGTGCAGGCAATGCACAGCAACCCCCTGGAAAGAGAGCCAGGCGGTTAACCACAATTTGTGAATCGTTATGCGCTACTTGTCATGTCCTTTATACCCATTGTACAGCGCCGTGGTGTATGAGAGCGCTATGTAAATCACGCTCCGGGTACGGCCCCCACATACCTCGCCTTTAGCTTTCGCATCGTCCACAATCTTCAGGAAGCTCTTGATCTGCTCCAGGCTGGGCGGACAGAAGTCTACGATACGAATGCGATGGAGGTTGATGCCCGGGCAAGTGTCGTGGTAGGGCGGCTTGTGCTCGGTCAGGGTTACCAGGTGCCGTATGCCAACCTCATACAGATATTCATAGTGGGCAGGGAGCCGCGGCAACGCCATTCCCGCCAGTAACCCAGGTTCCACCCAGGAGAAGTTATGGGGTGGTGTAGAAGACATCTTTACCTGCCATGCCAATAAACACATTAAGATAGATTAGAAGTAGTGTAATGAAGCTTTACTTTACTGAAATGGTGGTAGGTAAGTGGAACAGCCTCCTAGCAGAAGTGGTAGAGGCCAATACAGCAATAAGCATATCACTGGGGCACATTGTTTGCTTTAAGGGGTTAAGGACAACCGCAGCATTTATATAGTTAAACTTACCCAGTCCTTGTAGATCCCAGAGAGGCTCCCTCAGTGCTGTGAGTGCTGCTCCCAGAATGCACTGCTCCTTCGCCTGTACAGAGTACAAATATAGCAAGTAACCCTAAACCTATACATTGTGGACTCGCACGTGTCACGCCCAATCAGAGTACAGCGCTACGGATTATGATATAAAGCAATAAATAATAATTATTAACCAAAATATATTATTTTCAGAGATCAAACACATTTTTACTGTAAAATACAACTTTTCAGAGTATAATTGTTGAGTTCATTTTTCATATTCGTATATGAAATCCAAAAATGAAACTGTCAAAGCCTGCATTGAACTGCGTCGTCCCATCTAATATACGGAACAGCTAGAATGTTAACAGAATAGTGGTGGGAGCATGGAACTTGCGCCCAGCTGTAGCGGTACAGCATAATGCATTATGAGATAGACAGCTGCTCTCTGTCTCATTTATCATTATAATTTATCATCCTGATCCTAAAACTATGTATCCTAAAACATAAAAAGTGATAAATTATATAGTGAACATTGTAATACAGTCGGTAGAACGAGAGGAAGTCACAACACCCCAACACAAAACAATCTACAATATCTTTATCGACAAACGATAAAGATATCGTGCCCAGGACCAAAGCCCACTACTGAGACCCCCACTGAATATTACAGGAGGTCTCGCCAACTCGTGCAGCTCCCCCTTATCTTTACAATGGTTTTTGCAATGCCTCGCATACCCCTCAGGCAGTGAAAGAGTTAGGGTCTTTGATACCAGTCATGTGACCTCCAGGGTCTGAACAGAGGGTAGAACCCATACATTATACCCCCAACATACCGTCAAGAGGCAACTAACCTGAGACCAACAGCTCACACTCAGCAGAGACCCCTCCTATGAACTGCACAGCCCAGGGACCGTCTGCCAATAGCATGACTTCACGCTTAAGGGACTGTCTGCCATTTTTAGCAATACATTATAGTAACAGAGATATGCGAACGCCGCGTTCACCTCACAGGATGGAGAATACGAGATTTCCTGCGATGCAACTCGAATTTCTGAGACTCGACAAGCGAGCCAAATCCATCCAAAACTGGGATCTAGTTTAACTTCATAAGAAAAATGGATAAAGCCGTAGAAGCTTTAACTAGAGGCGCAAAGGTTTAATGGTAACATCAGAAAATATTACTTTACGGAAAGGGTAGTGGACGCATGGAATAGCCTCCCAGTGGAAGTGGTAGATGTTAATACAGTAAAGTCATTTAAGCAAGCATGGGATAGGCATAATGCCAAGCTAGATATAGGATAAGGGCAAATACTAAAGGAAAATACTCAGAGGTTGGGCAGACTGGATGGGCCTTCTGGTTCTTATCTGCCGTCACTTTCTATGTTTCTATGTAAGCCTTAAGAGAAAATTGAGTCTTTAGCGAAAGTTAATTTTTTTTATTGAGTCAGCATAGAAGAAGTAAAGTTACATTAGCTTTCGGAATTGTTTACCTTCCTAAATCCCAAATCCATCCCATGTGTTGTCACAGATTGAGTGACACCACTTGACGTGTCCCTTGGGGCCAATATCACCAGGTCCGATCCCGCTTACAAACCCCAATGACTCCGGTCAGTTCCTGGTTTACTGGATCTTATCTAGAGCAACCCTGCTTAATTTCAGTGAAGACAGCTGCCTGCCCTCTGATTTGGGGGGGTTAAGCGTTTAAGCAGATGACGATCAATAGTCACACGGTTATTGTCATTCCTGGGGAACTATATGGCTGCCGCTACCCGGAGCCCCCCTGGCAGAGAGTACCGCTGTCGCTGGGCGATCCAGCTCCTGTCGCGGGACACGTCGGGGACATAGGCGGGGAGTGGGGCAAATCGGAACATCCACCCGGAGACCCAGAGGAGCTTATTGTGCAGAGCTCCAGCTTTGTAGGGTATTCTCACATTCAAGCTGATATTGATGATGGTATTGAGGGCCATTGGTACAGACGAACGCACTCCTAGATGGCTTCCTTTTAGCGATACAATAATCATCTTATTGGCAATGTAAGCAAATATCATATGACTCTATACACTACAGGATATAGGCATACCCTGCTTTAAGGGCCTTCACTTTATGGACACTCACGAGTAAGGACATAGCTGCAGCACCGCCGTCCCCTTGTTTACACGCACTTTGCCGGAACGGACACGTAGAAGCATCTTGTGTCTTTTGCACATCTTTTGAGATTTTCGGGTTTTGGGGTGGAAATGAGCTGACGAGGTGGTGCTTCTTTTTAAGTACATTTTACACACATGCTCTGGACCCCATTGTGTCTGTGGGATGAGCCTGTACACCGATTCACTTTTCCATCTGACTTCCCTGTAACCTGTGTAAATATACCCCATTATTCTTCTAAATGCCCCACTCAGTTACTCAATTACCCAGCCATGGGGCACAAAGCCACATCAATAGTCTGAGGAAAGCCCCTGCCACCTTGTGGTCATGTCCTACAACGTATTCACGCCATGAAAGAAATCTCTTAACCCAATTTTATGTTTGCTCTTGAAATGCAGACGTTCTGTATCTTCTTAAGTCTTCACATTCCCTTGAAGACCGGACCCTGGCGGCACTGGGGCACTGGGTTAAAACGTTGCTATGGACTTTTTTACCCTAAAAACACAGCAGATGCGGGACCGATCCAAGTCGGGACCTGTAACACTCACGTCTTTATTTCTCTTCATGTCACAAAACGTCCCCTGCTGGAAATTGGAAACCCGTCACTGAGCATTTCCCTTAACCTGCCAGGGATAAAGACTCTCAACAATAAAGACAATTAACAGACGAGATCCTTCTCCGTAAATGTCATGTCAAATGTCACGTTTCTACCACTCAAGATAAACCATAGTGTCATGCTCCTGGTCTTATCTTACACCGTAGGCATCCTCTCCAGTCACCAGGAAGGTTGCAGCGAGTGTCCTCTACTGCACACTCCACCCATACGCATGTTACTTACACAGAGTAGGATAGGGAGGTCGGGTTCACATGGCCAACACCCTTGGCGCAGAGGCTTCTCATGGGCCAAACATTTTCAGCTCAGGTATAAACCTCTCCAGGCGCACGCTGTAGTTCAGGTGTCCCGTTACCTGCGAGCTCTCTACTGCTCAGCTCTCTGCAGCCCGAGACCGGCAGCTGACCCAGCTTGTTCCTCCGACCTGCTTTGGGTCCATTCCTGATTCTGTCGCTTTGGATTTTATCACTGGGGTCTCTTGTTTGATTGAGTCTGGCCGTCTGATCACCTGGTTTGACCTCACCTTGCTCCTGATCCAGATTTCTGCTGGCCGCATGCGATCCCCTCCTTAGATCTTGGGCCACCATTGACTTCTCTCACAAACCTTGAGACCGTGACTCCTAGTTTTCTATGTTTGCGTGCGTCGGCCCGGTATATGTTGCGCATTACCAAGATTTTATTGTTTCGTTTCAGTTTGTTACGGACCCTTTCATCCATTTTCAAACGTCTAAATCCAATTGGCGTATGTAACCCGGGATTGTTTTATAAGAGAGACGGGTAAAGAGAAGACAAACCCCAGAACCATATAGTGTAAGGTAACTTTTTTCCTCCCTAATAACTTTTTTTTTAATACATTTTAACAATTATGTCAGATTCCTTCAACCATATAATTTCACAAACCTTCTAAATGCCAAATAGATGGACGATTTACAGGACTCGCTTTATCTCTGAAAGGGTCAAAATTTATATATTTTTTTATTTGGTCTGTTACAAAATAACCATTAAGTGCTAGTTTGCAATCCACCCCCTCCCTGCTTTTTAAAGAAAAACGTTAACAGATGGAGCAAATCTATTGTCCTAAACAGCGTTTGTGATCGATTACCCAATGTAGACTACGCTTTATCATCAATTCATGTGCTTCCTTACAATTCATATTTGTCAGATTACATTTATTTAAAAAGATATTAACTGTACTGGAAAAAAGGATGGGGTGCAAATGTAAGACAATAAATTCATGCTCCTTCTCCCTCTGAAAAGGGGAATTTTGTGAGTTTCAGTTTATTTTATTGTGTAATCTGGCTCGGCAAGTTAGGACTGGCATCAGTGATTGACTAGCCGTCCTGACCCCTCTATAAATGGTCCAGCCCAACGAGTTAAATCAGCCCATGTGTTCCCTGATTAACATTGTGACAGACAAACCGCTGAGGAATGTACCACTTATAACACGGGGTGCTTGGATAACACTATATTCTTACAATCATCTCGACTCTTTCTGTAACCTTTTTAAGGTCCTGCTCATAATCGTATTTTTAAGGTTTTCAGTAAAGCCCTTTAGGGAGAAAAAAGTACAGTGTACTACAGAGAGTAAGAGATGCGTCTTTGCTAGGAATTTTAGGTCATGTTGAGAAAAACAGGGAAAAGAACAGTTAATTTCCTTGGGTGTTAAGAAAAGGGATAAAAGACACACATATAAGAGCTGCGGTCAGAATCGGAGCAGCCTGGACGACCTCTTCCTAGGGACGTAGCAAACTTCTGGGGCCAAGTGGTTTTCTCAGGGCCGCTTGCCGCAAACCTCTAGAAGTTGCCTTCTCTGGTCGCTCGATTCAGGCTATAGCAAAGTGCAGTCGGATTCCTGCTTCTGTCGTGATCTGCGCTCCCCGGAGGCACGACCCGAGGCCTGGGCTCTGGGCTGGAAACAAAAACCAAGACGTATACATTGGATAAATTAAATATTACAACTTCGCATGTAGGGGTCCCCAATAAAGAAACAACTTTCCATCCTCTTCAGACTGGAAGATCTCTAGACAGGACCAAACCGATGTTAGTTTTGAAAAACTCCGGAGATTGACCCTTTAAAAAAAATTGTCATATTTTTTTTTTTTTTAAAGCTTTCCCAATAGTTCTTGCCTCCTTTTATCTGCTAAAATATAGCATGTGCCTAAAACATGATCATGTCTCAGGAAAGCAGAAAACATGCCTAAACCCGGTTTCCCACACCAGCAGGAAAACACTAAAGGTGCGTCAAGTGGTAAAAGAAACCTTACAACGTCCCCTTGAATCATATAGTATTTCTCAAATTTCAAGGCTATGCACTCGTTAACCTGAAGTTTCTCCTGTTTTCCTCTCACCTACGCAACCTACTCAGGGTCACGTCCGCATGGGAGGGAGATTAGAGACATTAATGAGAACAGTTTTATGTAACTTGGTAAATGATTTGTAAGAAAAGCCAGATTAAGCACAGGGTTCTCCATCACCGTGGGGTTTATCTGGGCTGTAGCTTGACACTGACTTTTCCGATAACCTGTGTGTTTCTTCCAGATGATGTCTGCATCTCTGGGATCACAAAACTCTCTCGGTACAATATGAATGGGCTCGTCGTTAATGTACGGTGGTCTTATGGCGGCGTTTAAACATATCACCCTGCTCAGGAGACAACACCTGAGTATGGACTATTGGCGAACAAACATGATGCCAGTTGATAAAGCTGCCTGGGGCAGGAACAGAGATCTTACCTCCTTCTCGTGTCTATTTGCTTCTGATAGGGGCGCAGAAGCTTGGGCACCTTTCAGTGCCTGAGTCACCTATCCCTCTTGCCCCGTCTCAGTTACTGCCCTGTTAAAAATGTGAGGATTGACGAGTTCTTAGGCCCCGTGTCTGCTGTCGGCATTACCTGCTGGGGAGGCTGTGGGTGCTCCTGCTGGGGTGGTGGGGGCTGCTGTTGCTGCTGCTGGTATTCCTCTTGCTGCAGCTGCTGAGCCAGCTCCAGATCACTCATGGCCAGCGGACCCTGCTGCTGTTGTTGCAAAGACAATGCAATCATGTAGTCCTGGAACAGAAAAGGTCAGATTTGGACAACTACACCTCTTGTGCAAAAGCTCAGGAGACTCCGAATCCAACTAAACACAACGGATCTGTATGGATCTCTGGGTGATTTAGAGACAGGGGCAACCAGCGTTTTCGTAACACAAAGTTTTATAGCATGAGATCTGTTCCTCTCTGTCAAAGACCGATAGTTGTTCTCACCTCATGGCATTGCTTCTGAAGACCAAGGTCAATGGTTAGAAGGTATTTTTTGTCTTAGGATAATCTCTTCAGAAAGATTATCAATGAAGCTTTAAACATCCTAAACTCGACCTTCTACATTTATGATGGCACTGATCTGAAGCTGGATTCCTTGGGCATTCATCAATATTAACCCTTTACCTGATCGACCTGCCTCTGCTGCAGCTGCTGGGGGTTGTTGAAGGAAGCCTCTTTTTCCAAACGTGGGATCAGATGGAAATTCGAGTCACAGAAACAGCTGTCTCCTTCCACATTGTGCAGACTTTCCCAGATCACCCTCTCCTCTTGAAGAAACCCTTGGTCGGTGACCAGAAGATACAGATGGCCCTACAAAGACAACGTTTCAAAATGCACAATTTCAAGAAGAACCGGATTAATTCTTCCAAAAAAACCATAGACAATTCATTAAATATTTTATAATCTCCACAAGTAGTTCCTTCTGATACAACTATTACTACAAGGCACACCCTGTGGGACCAGTTGATATTCTAGCTTTCCATCTTTGTCCATAAAATGGTCTTATTACATGGCATATTATTATTATAATTATGTTTTATTTATATAGTGCCAACATTTTTAACAGAAACAGAAAGCTTGCATGTAATGGCGTCAGGATCCTCTCTGATCTGGTCTACCAAGTCTGCCCTGTGGACCTCACCTTGTGCTTTATAAGCGTGCTGAAGTGGTTGTTTCGGAAAAAGACGCTGAGTTCTTCTTCTTTCACGGCGCCCATTAACTCACACAGTCCGTGGTAGGTCAGTTGCGCGGCAGTAGATTCCAGATACTGTTCAGCGATGAGGCCTATGAGAAACAACCAGGAGGTTGTCCAAGGAATTCCGTCAGTGCATCTTATTGTAATACAGCTATTAGAATCAGAATGCTGGCTATTATTCAGATCTATAGTTACGAATGGTCGCATGATCACACCATGGGCGCTGGTATTTAAAAGATGGGGGTAGAACTTGTTAGAAGTAATAGCACGTTCATCTTACCCTCCGTGACCAGGTTGGGGTCATTTGAATGCTTGCATGTAATGATTTTCTCCACCAGTTGGTTGTAACTCAGTTTTCCTATGGCCTTGACAGCCTCCTCACTCTGCAAAGCACCAGATCACAAAACAGTTAAAAATAAAGAATCTACATGCAAGGTCACGCTGACCACACATAGTTCTAGAACAAACGACCGAATGACGCCAAGTGAAGAATTATCCACTCTCCGTATTATTTGATTTGTTGCATCATTTCAGGACATTCTTAGTCAGTAGAGTATTCTGTAAATCAAAGAAATAGGGACACCGAGCAAGGGTCTACATATTTCGCAGGGGACCCCGACCTATCCAAATACACTCCTAACTGCCCTCTTCATTCCTCTCATGACCTGCGTGTGTCTCTTCTATCATCATTACCTCTTCCCACTCCTGTATTCAGGATTTCACCTGTGCTTCATTTACCATTTCTTATTCATACCCTTAAAAAAAACCCCCAAAAACAATAACTACCTGAGGATCCACCAGCCAGCCGTGATACAAAGGCATATTTAGAAGGTCGAACACTATACACTCGGGAGTGTATTCAAAGTCCTGAACCCCGGTAAACCGCACGTTAACATCCAGCCCGGTGGAGAGTTTGGGAAGAACGGTCATTGCATCATTAACGTTCTGAGAGAGAGAAAACATGCATTAAAAAACAAAAAGTAGCACTTTCAGCGCGTCCAGAACCCCCTTTCCTTTAAACAGCACAAACGCTATTTTCTGATTTTCTGTATATTTCATTTATTTTGAGTCAAAGATTAATTTTTTTTTAAAATCAGATTGTATTCCAAAAATAAATCTGTATTTAGACAAAAACACCCCCCCCCCCCCCGGGTGGGTTATGTGGTTCAGCAGGTCGGGTTCTCTGGGCTTGTGTTTTGGGTTGAGTTTAAGATGTTTATACTGTAAAGAGTGTCGGTGCCCATAGGCAGAACCATAACCCCATCAATGTCTGACCTGCTGGAAGTTCAGCTGCAGGGCTTCAGAATTTTCTTGTGGTTGAATAGATAAAATGCAATCTCCTGCATGAATAAAGGTGAACAAAAATATTCACAAATGTTATTAATAATACTTTATTTTATATAACGTATAGAGTCGCAGGAAAAACACAGCTTTACATTGAACTAACCTTGGGATGGTGTGGCTTTGGCTACTCTTATCAGTAGTAGAGAGAGCCTTATTGCAATTACAGCACTTGCTAAACCCATAGAAATGGAATTAAACAGTGAAAGGCCCCATGTCAGGTTGGATCCCCCATCACGCTCAACGGGGGACGTCGCAATTATTACACCATTAATAAGCACCCTCTGTAACGGGGAGGAGGGTTCCCTGTTACCCCTTTCTAGAGCCAAGGAAAACGAGACCAACCATTTAGAGCTCTTACCAAGATGGGCCATCAGCTCCTCCGAGGTGATCACCTCTTTCTGGGGGGCCAGCTTGACCTACAAGGATGAGACAATCGGTTTATTGATTGGACTCACAGACCAGGCTGCTGGGGCAGTAAAGTGCATTAACTGTAATGTGCACTTAGGAGTGCATTAATAATATATAGTATTGAGCTGCACAATAATACGGTACGAGACAGAGTCATCTATCAGTGCGTGAGCAGCATTGTAAAAAAACGGTTTGTAAAGCAGCGTATGTTATTTCTGTAAACACAAAACCTGTTCTTCCGGGCCATTCTACGAGACTCAAATTGTATTATAAAGTCATCTGGATTGGGAACGGACTCGGAAATCATGTTCAGCATGCATTAACCTCAAAGCTGGTATCTCTTCTAATGTTGGTGTATGTAGCATACGGTTATGGAACAGCAGCTATGGACATACGAGTGTGACTGGCCAATCATCATCAGAACATCATGGGAGTTGTTTGGGAACTAAGTCTGCTGAGGACTACATGTTCTGATGATGATCAACCAATCACGTGTCCAAACCTATGACTAGACACAGTCCACAGTGTTCCAAAAACCTTACTCTATGCCCAAAATAAAGAATGATGCTGTTTAAGCTGTAAGACGATACCTTCCATCGCAAGAAGAGAATGTTCATGATGGCCAGAAGAGGACATGGTCCATTTTCACTCTGCGTAATAATTGGCGTCCTCTCCCCTTTCCAGTTTATCCACTTGACAAAGTAGTAATCGGATCCAGCCTCGTCCCCCGGGGGCTTGGATGCGGCAGCCTCTGACGCCTCCTCGCAGGGGCTAATACTGCTACTGGAGCACAGCAGGTTCTGTAAGGATGGGTTGTCCCCTTGAGGGCCATCTTCCGAAGGACGATTGCTCTCTGGCTGCTCCGTCTCGGCAGACACAGACTGCTCTGTAACTCCGCTGAAGTCTGGCGCAGACTCGGAGGTACTCTCTTCTGCGCCTCTGTCTGCTTCAGAGGTACTTTGTGTGCTGCTAAGAGCAGAGGACTCGCTCTGATTAGAAATATCTTCATTAATACCTAAATTCGAGTCCCTTTCCTTCTTTTCCAGACTTTCCATGTCCGCATCCTGGATCTCAGCACTTTCACCGCTTTTGTTTTCGTGACTCTTCAATTCATGATTGTCCGTCACGGTGCCTTCAATAGTGGCTTCAACTCTTTGGTCCATTTTGGAATCATTGGCAGTGGACTCCATTGAGAACAACGAAGAGAGATTTCGTAGAGCGTTTAAAGGTTTCTGCTACACCGCCTCAATGTAAAGTAATGCGTAGAAAAGAAAAAAATAGACTTATTTCTTCTAAAAGAGTCAGAAAGGTAGCTTTTTGTCCCCCAAAAAATATATTCAAAAAGTTTTCTAATAATATTTTAAATATATAATTAAATAGAATATCTGAAGAAATCAGCACTCTCCTTGGTCCAAAAACAGTTTTGCAGGAAACAATTGTATAAATCGATGGCTTTTATTTAAAAAAGGCCTTATTTCTCTAAATTTGGGTACAAAAAAAAAAAAGAATCGCTGGTTAAAATAAATATTTAACCCTCAAGAAATTACAGGTATTATTTTATGAAAAAAAAGATAGAAAAACAAAGCTCTTTCCTAAAAAGTTGTTTACTTGGCTTTAGTGCCTTCTGCGTTGAGCCATTAATTTTTAAAGATGTGCAATCAGAAAAGCTTTCACAAGAGGCTCTTCTTCGTCATGGAATTAGCCAACTACCAGCCGTCTTCTAGAATACTTTTTAGTAGAATTTATTTTTTATTGAACCTAAAAAAAAAAAAATATATTGTATTTTGACAAAATATTTTTTCACAAATTAAATTTTTTTTTTTACTAATTTCTACACCTTTCAGTTCTGACTATTGTTACTATAGCAACCTGTCATTTTCTATCAAATCCATCACAGAACCCTTCATATTAGTCAATGGAGATTTTAAACCATATCGTGTAGATTACGTCCATTTCTTTTAGCGATTTAATTTATACATATTTCCATTATTCTGGTTTGATATTGTGATATTGCTTGTGTTGCGCAGCACGCTGGTACCGAGTATCACCATAAGCCTATCAGCACATAGGCTTCAAAGTAATATGATTATTATTGGATGAGTCACTGGGTTTACGCGTTCCTGACCAGGAACAGCTGTGTATCGAGCGAGTCGTTCTCCACGATTTAAGCAATAGACGTTCAAACATTTCACCCGCGTCGGGCGTGAGTCATACATGGCCCTATTTTTATCAGGAGTAAAGCAGGCCCGCGATTAAGCGCTAGATGCTGCGCGAAACGCGCCAGGCGTAGTTCCGTTCCCCTGCTGTTTGGGCTGAGCCTCCCTGCTGCGCTGCCATTTGATGAAATTCTGATAACAAAATATATAAACCAATTAAAATAGCTTTTAATCGGATGCCTTCGCAGAGACCGGCCTACTTCCTATGCATTGTTCATTGACCAAAAGATTCCACCGGTTTCTATGGCAACTGCCCCAAGTAGCGCATCAGTTTGTCACTTATTTGCTTTGGTTCGTTGAATTTCTATGATGCGCATCAAATATATATATGTATATGTGACACAACGTAAATAATAACAAGATTACCAGGCTGTTGTAACTTCCCCTGTGAGCCAACGTGCTGCAAGAACAATTTAGTGATGAAACATTATGACATCATACCGCCGCTATGTACTACGGGTAGAGCGCGGTGTGACATCATTATCTTGAAACCTGCACTAATAAACGCTGCGTTTGTAAAAGTATATAAAATGTTAATCTATTTAAACATCAGAGAGGTAACGTTGTTACCCTGGAAGGGGGGGTGACTATGTTGCAGTGACACCGTTTGGAGACTTATGTTTCATACATGGCGTTACGAGGAGGGGGCTCACGGCTCATGGGCTTCATTTCAAAAATAAAAGGCCTCTCATCCAAAAATTATCTATACATCCCTAGCAGATGTATGCATTATACCGGCCCATCTACCGCCGTCAAGAGGGGGATTAATCTGCTCCCCTCGTCCTGGGAGGTCGGAGGGCGCAGACATCACATCTCCCAGCCACATCGCTGGCCAAATGGTTCTTATCTGCCGTCAAATTCTATGTTTATTTAAGCAAACGGACGTATATAACATTGTTACTATGTTTACCCCGAGGATAGTAACGATTTGCATGTAACGGCGCCACGTTATTTCACCGTATAACCGCGCCACGGGACGGACGCACGGGAACGGCGCTTAAAACGGAGACAACTTCAAAATCTGGCAGGACGGACCCGCCTGATGTGACAAAGCCCAGTGCTCCGGCCGACGCGCTTCTCAAAATCACATGACAGCATCTTCTATATGTTTTACAGGATCCCGTGTTATCGAGCCCCCCCAGCCTGTTAACCCTTTCAAAGACAAACACCAGTTAAAAACCCCACTCATCCGGGTAAAGCACCGGCACAGACGGCACAAAAGATCACGTTCCAAGCAGACGGTACCTGCGCTGGATTCCGAGGCCAGGGAGGGCTCCTTCCTCTCAATATTCCCGGGCTCCACAATCTCTTTTTACAGGGGCCACCTTACAGCCACATTCCCGTGGCCCTGGCTCCTGGCGAGCACCCAGATCTCCGCACGCCCACCGGCCCCTGGACCCGGAGCTTGTTTATATTTTCTACAAAGTTTTTTTTTCTTCTTTTTTTTCTAGGTTGCGTTCAACAAAGATCTGGGACAGTCTGTTTTTTTAAGAGGTTACCTCTGATTAAATGCAATCGCTGCTCTTTAAGTTTGTTGACCTCTACTGGGCTGGAGGTGTCATTGCATAAAGTGGACACATCGCCCCTCTTTCCTCCCTTGACGCCCCTCTTTCCTCCCCCGTTGCCCCTCTTTTCTAGGAGGTCAGAATGTTTGCTGGGTATGAGGGTATCGCAGGGTTGCTACGGCCCTAAAGCCCCGATAATGTGTATAGAAACAGCAGGAAACGGCTTTATAAATGAAACGGGGCAAATAAACCCCCATTAGTCTTCTAAATCATATAAATTCATTTTTAAGGTAAAAAATATTGAGCTGGAGATGGAAGCTACTGATTTCATGTTTAATATTAACTTATATTATTTAGAAGAAGAAGAATGTATTTTATTTTGTACAGCATGCTGAAAAAACAGGGGCATTATTATAATTATTATGTCATATTGTTTTATATAGCGCCATCAAATTCCGTAGCGCTGTACAAAGGGTAGACAGGATATGTAACATAACAAATTGACCAACAGAAACAAAAGGTGAGGAGGGCCCGGCTCAAACAAGCTTACAGTCTAGAGGCATCAGGGCAGGAGAGAGGGGCACAGGGAGTAAGAGGGGCACAGGAGAGGAAAGAGGGGCATCAGGGGAGGAGAGATTGGCATCAGGGCAGGAGAGAGGGCACAGGAGTAGAGAGGGGCATCAGGGGAGGAGAGAGGGCATCAGGGGAGGAGAGAGGGGCACATGCGAGGAAAGAGGGGAACAGGGGAACAGGGGAGGAGAGGGAGAGAAGGGGCATCAGGGGAGGAGAAGGGCACAAGGGAGGAGAAAGGGGGCATCAAGGGGGGGATAGAGGGGCACAGAGGAGGAGAGAGGGGGCATTAGGGGAGGAGAGGGGTTTTTAGAAACGTTGCTGCTGAGCAGAATAATTAAAGCAATATTATGCATCTTAGTATATTTTTCCTCTTGCGTGTTCCATCCCTCTGGCACGACAGGAGTTAAACTCATCCCCTCCCCACCCCGTGCTGTGTCCTTGTAGTGCTGAAAGGAACTACAAATCCCGGCATGCACCGGGGCTGCCTGCGCGTCAGCCCTGAAGTAGTGGGGGGGCAGTGAGCTTTTGGTGTCAGAGGCTCGGGGAGCTGGCAGCATGGAGCGCTTTCTGCAGGGCTGTAAGACTGCCTTACAGGTAACGGGACCCCTGTGCATGCACACTGTATGAATTACCCCTCCAGTGCATGAATTACCCCTCCAGTGCATGAATTACCCCTCCATTACTTGTCCCAGCGTCTTGTATGCTTCTGACCTGCAGAGCTGACACTCCACTCCTTCATTACTTGTCTGAATGTCTTGTATTCCTCTGACCTGCAGAGCTGACAATCTGCCAAGCGCATCTGAAAGGGTGCAGAATGTTCACCTTTAGCTTGCTTGCTCTATACTTTGACCCATACTTTTGTAAACGGGGTACATGTATCCCCCTGGGGTGCCCGGGAGGGTGGGCGGTAGTTGCATTCTCTGTATCTCCTGTGATATTGTACTTGTGGTTGTGTAGGGCGAGTGTCACTGCGTGTCCCGGAGGAGAGCGGGCGCTCCGGTGGGGTTACCGGGTAAAATGCACCCCCCCCCCCCCGCATTCCACGGCCGCTCCAGTATAGAGGGAATGCCTGATAGGAGTGGGTTGCAGTATTATTTGGGGATGAAAGAATAATTTTGTGCATTCCCAAATTCCTTGTTTTCCCCATGATTACCCGAACAGCCGAGTATAAAAATCAGAGGCAAAAACAACTTCAGTCCAGAAAAAGAAACTGTGCAAAAATGTATCGGAAATAGCGAAATAATGTTTCATTCCGCATACAAAAAAAGTAACAGGAAAACACTCTCATAAGTGTGCCGGCCACCCCTGCTGGAAGGCCATTCCATTGTCAGACTACTCTTATACTGTAAAACTGATTTACATAATCACTGAAGGGGGCTAAAACCAATCCCACCGTGCCAGTATTTAAACGCCTCCGCTGGCAGGCAGATAAAAACAGTATTAGTATGGTGTTTCTACGCGGAGCGTGGCTGGGTGGACGGGCTTCTCCCCGTGGACAGTCTCCGTGGCCACATCAGGGGCCACATATTCTCCGTATCCCTCTCCTTAATAAGCCGTTTCAGCACGGCGGACGCGGCTCGGATGGCCAGTTTCCCCCGCAGCACGTGGCCCCTCACAATGGCTTCCTTATTCTGCCGCAGGGATTCTGTATGTGTGGGACGAGCATGCGCGGGTCACGTTGTACTCGCCGCGGACCCTCTCATCGCTGGCTCTCGGGTTTTATTCTGCGCTATTTTTAAATCTGTAAATTCTTGCGTTGGGAACCTCGGGGCGTCCGGCAGGTTTACCTTGAATTGTGCCCTTGTGTAGCACTTATAGGGTTAAATCGCGAGTCGTGTTTTGCCTCCCCGGGGTCCTCACCTCTAATCCCCCCCAGCATTTGTTCCGGGTGGGACGTGAGGCCGCGGCCGGCCCTGCTGACAGACACAGAGCTATATTTAATTTGTGCTCGAAAGGTTTTATCTAATGGAGGACGCGGCCCGGCACACAGAGAGACGTCGGCCTCCCGCGGCCAGAAGCCACGGCTCGCTAAACCAGAAACGCGGGCAACGAATTCCCTTCCTGGGCTCTGGGAATCCGCGCTGCACGTTGTGAATAAGCCCCTCCGCGCGGCCGCATGAATTAGCACCGCTTCCGGCAAATACAGAAAACGTCATGCAGGGAGAAATTAGGTCGCTCTGCGAAAAAGTGGGACCGACAAGAAGCCCCCAGACCCAGGGGGGATCAGACCTGCTTAACCGTTCGATGGCCAAGTGCCACGGATCTACCCTCAGCCCTTCAAACAGTTGGCAAGCGGCGTTTCCTTTTGCAGCAGATGCTCCATCGTGTTTGGTGGCGGCCTTTGTATCAGAAGGGTGTGAGGGGATGGCGATAAATAAAGTCACCAGGAACCCCCTGTGCTCCTCAGACCCCGTTAAGACGAGGGTCACGCGGCGCCCTCCTTTTGGGGAGTTTCATTCAGCGCCCCACCGCGGAGGAGCCGTCATCGCGGGCAGCAGCGCTCTGTGTAACGCAGGAGTCACCCGCGTGTCGATGCGCTTTAATGTGTCCGGGCGATATATTACTTATATTTATCCTTTTATATATATATATCTCGGCATCAGGCTCCGCAGCGCTCCGTGTGCCCGGGGTCTCCCGTGCGATCGTTTTGTGCCATTCAGTTATTTCTGCTCTGTCCGAGGCGTTCAGCCTTTATTTATAGCCTGTCCACGTAGTAACTCGTCGGGGGTCTTCGTAACTAATCCCAGGGCCTGCCAAAAATACCGTGCCCCCCGATAAGCCGGTAAAGCGTGCGCCCCTCGGAATGTAATGCCCCGTTTCCACGGAGCGCGGTGTCCCGCGGCCTTCATCTCGTTACACAGGCCTTTGTTTTCAGGCCGTTTCCAGAACAAATGTAATAACGTAGAACGTCTTCTGCTTTTAAGATTCCACACAAATATTGTTTTTCCCTAAACGACTGACCCGTGCCATTTATCAGCTGCCAGCATATGGTGTTTTCGTACGTTCCCTCGGAAAGCACTTCGTCTGCGAGCCGCTTCCCATAAATGAGTTACTTTCCAGGGCAAATGTAAGCAAATTATGGCCAAACCTGCCTGCCGTTGGCCCGGCGCCTTCATGGTATCCGAGGAACGCAAGTGGTTTTTAGCGATTCTCAAAAAAAAACAGTCGTTTCCATTTTTTCCGCAACCTTTTCTGAAGTTCTGGAGCTAAGTTTAAAAGCAGTCTTATCACCATAGCAACCAGAGAAATACTCCCAACAAGTGGGGACCTTCTCTTGGCTGCTACGGACCACTCTTCATGCTTTATCCCGGTATTCTTTCTATTGCTTGATATATACACAACGTATGTAACACGCAGAGGGGTTAATGTCCCGTCTGGCCCCCGGTGAGATATGTAATCGCGGCACAGGCGGGGGCAGTTTGCTTTATGGCGTCTGTTTGTACAGGTAATGGAGCCGCTTTGATGGCTGCGTTGAGAGTTTTATTGAGGGGACCTATATTTAAGTGCTTCGTGTATTTGTTCCACGGCATATATAGCAGATAATATTTGGGTAATTACGCGCGTTTAAGCTGATAGCTCTGACATGGAGTAGAGGTAGATTGCTAACCTATACCTTTCCGTATGATAAATGCATCCTGCGATATATTACCCCTTTCTTCCTTTTTTTTTTATTTTTTATTTTTTACTATCCGTCTCCTTACACAGATTTTCACAAATGTTGCTTTCCGCCCAGCGAAAGGTAGACCCTTTACTGCGAATACCCGATTAGTAAGTATGAGTTGGGATGGCATTTTTATTGACAAGATTATTCGGATTGCTCGCGGGCAGTGGCTGCAGACCTGCAAGTCTGACATGTTGGAAACCAGCGCGCACGCACAGCGCTACTCGGTGTCCGACCAAATCCCCAAGTGGTTTGATTCACGCGAGCGTCCCGAATACTCGTAGACCGGCTCTTTTATTTCATGCTTTTAGACTCTGCGTGGTCAGGTTTTTAGTAAGCAGATAGATGCCTCTGGAAGACAGTAAGAGTTTGGTAAAAAATATTTTATGTTTTTCTTTGTTGCTTTACAGGACAAGCACGAATCCCTGGATTTCCACATAGTTCTCGGCAATGAAGCCTGTGATTTGGACTCGATGGTGTCTGCGATGACCCTGGCTTACTTTCTAGCGCAGGTTTGTTCTGATATTATGCTCCCCCTGGGGAAGGCCACCAGCTGCTTTGTCCAGCCATCTCAATGTCTTCCCTCCCGAGCCTGATGAACCCGAAACCATGCAAACGTCTTGCCTTCCCGGCCCCCCGAATGGGAGGATTCACATTCTCACCCGTTTCTGGTTTTCCTTTTAGACCTCGTCAAGCAAAAACCTGGTGCACATTCCGGTTCTCAATATCCCCCGGGAAGACTTCCCTCTGAGGACAGAGAGCACCTTCTTTCTGAAGGAGACCGGAATTTCAGAGGAAATCCTGACCTTTAGGGATGAGATCGACATTCCAAGTCTGTATGAGTCTGGTCAGCTTATGCTCACCCTGGTGGATCACAATGTTTTACCCAGGTGAGTTACCGGTGTAACCCCACACCCATCCCTAGCGTGACCTCATGGAGACATATATGTGCAGTAATCTGCGGTATGAACTCCCCTGCTGATAAAGGATGAGCAAGGGATACGGTGGTTATTTTTTGTTGTACGTTTTAATAGTTTTTCTCATTACTTGTCATAAATTCTGACCGTGTTCTTGCATGTGATCCGGCAGTGCGGACTCCTTCATGGAGGATGTGGTGACAGAGGTCATCGATCACCATGCTCTGGAGAGAAGGGATTCA
Organism: Spea multiplicata; assembly: GCA_009364415.1. Taxonomy (NCBI): domain Eukaryota; kingdom Metazoa; phylum Chordata; class Amphibia; order Anura; family Pelobatidae; genus Spea; species Spea multiplicata. Next base: position 35,829,045 of record VKOC01000008.1, read on the forward strand.
ATGAATTGCAAGGTCACCTCTGAACTGGTGGGATCCTGCACAACCCTGATAGCAGAAAAGATCATCCGGGCTGCCCCCAATATCTTGGACAGACAGCTGGCATCTTTGTTACGTGGTGAGTAGCACTCGAGGGCAGTGTACATGGGTAAACCCGCGGCAGCCGATAGTAGATGGCATTAGTTGGCTGCTCAGTATTTCAAATCAGAACCCTTCATTTAAATATTGATATTGTTTTCAACACATAACATGAAATGCTTTCCTTTCTTATCGAGGTACGATTGTTCTTGATTGCGTTAACATGACACCTGCGGCTGGTAAAGTGACCCCAAAAGACAGCGAACTTGTCACAACGCTGGAATCCATGTTCCCCAGTCTTCCATTAAGGACTGAAGTGTTTGATTCACTACAGAAAGCCAAGTTTGACGTGTCAGGTAAAATTTATTATAAGCATTGCAAATGTATGTGTAGGACACCAGCGTGCAATGAGCGTGAACATTTTGGTCTGTGTCTTCTGCACAAGGAACAATTTTTTCAGTTAGCTGGAGGAAGCCATTTTGAGTTGTGGAGCCAGCTTCCTGTTTTGGTACACACCAACTTCCTGCTCACAATGACGCAGTGGATAAAAAAAAAAAAGCTTCCCCTAGGCTTTAACAAAATGACAACTCAACTGTGAATAATGCAACACAGGATAAAAAAAAATCGATATAAACAGTCTAAGGTGGTAACAATAAAGAGATTTGGTGGGGCTTCCTGTTTATTATTGTTTTGTATGTTGAATCACGATTCCTTGCTCAGGTCTGACCACAGAACAGATGCTGAGAAAGGACATGAAAGCCATAATGAGCCGCGACATCCTCCTCGCCATCAGCTCCATCTACGTTAGCCTGGAGGTGAGACAGATTTTAAACTCCAGCCGGCCAAGTGATGAGGGCACCTGGTCCTGCAATATTCAAATGATTTACACCTTTTGAGCTGTTATAATTATTTTCTCCCCAGCTGTAATCCGTGTAGCGTAAAACCAAGCCACGTAAACCGAGTCCCTGTGCTTTTTTCTCCTTCTATCCTCAGGATTTTGTGCACAGGGCCAACCTGGAGTCTGACCTACGAGCCTTTTGCCAAAAGCACGGTTACAATGTTTTAATGGCCATGGCTATAACTTTCAATAGTGACAATGAACCTAGAAGACAGATAGCCGTGTACAGTCAGCGGGAAGAGCTCCGAGCGGCGGTAGGTAGCCCAAATATTTGTATTATCGCATTGTACCATTCTTCACGCGTGTTGGGAAATAATAAGGTTCCACGTTCACATTACATGTATGTTATGAAAACGTTTCTTTGTTAACACGGGGGCACATACAATGATTTATACATTTCACCAAATAACACAGATTTGGAGTGGTTGGATCTTGAGAAAGTTAATCTTGAGATCACGTCTTTTCACTGCTTATCAATGAGCTTCATTCATTGCATGTGATAATGTGCGATGGCTCTACACGGATAGGCGTACATACGGCAAGTGACCAAACCAGGGGTCAACCTCGATAAAAAAGATTCTTTTCATAAAGACCTCCTGGTTGTTCTCACTCTGTCCTGGAAATAAGGAGATCCAGAAAAGCTTCAACCTCTACAATAACTGTGAATCGAATGTCCCACCAAACACAAGGCTCATAAGGCTGGACCCCTGTGCATTCTGGTTAATCTCTTGTTCTCATGAGTGGCATGTCGCTTATGGGACAGACATTTTACTACATAATTACTTTCCTGCCGAAGTAGTGATACTTTATTAACCCTCCGCAGGAACCGGTCGGCATTGGCATGTTTCTTTCTTCACCAAATATTCCTGTGACAAAACTTAAGTTATTTACTTTAACAAGATGCTGCCGCCTCCTGGTAGCATTTATCATGGACGATCCACGGCCCAGGGGCTAAAAGTTTCTACAAAGATTAGCGTTTTGACAAAAAAAAAACTGTGTAACATCACACAGTTCCCAAAATCGAATCAACCGATGCCAGCCTAGAGGTCTGGTTTACTTTTTGGGGGTTTCCCCCTTTTTTAAAGGGAAAACAAAGCACATGTAGCAGCAGACGAGTTAGTTTTCTGTGAGAAAGCTCGCTCGGAAGGAGGCGTTTCACATCCCTCCAGGCCTCCTGTGCCAGGTGATTCTGTCGTTTATTAACTAGGTCAAGGGCTAAAGTTTTGCAGTTAGTTGTGAAATGTGAGCCTTCGCGAGGCAGAACTCAGTCATTCCAGGGCAAAACTCGATAAACGTCCCACAGCCGCCTGCTGGAGAACTCGCTTGTCGACTGCTTCGAGTGAGTGATTCGGCGGAGCCCAGGTGAGGAGTCGATCGATTTTCAGTCCGGTCATTAAAAAAAAAACGCTTGTATTTCGGGGTCCAATTTAAAAATGAGAACAGCAATTTACTAATTGCACCATTTCTGGGTGTTCTGGCAGGCCGAGGATTAGCCATTATGTGGATATACTGGCCCAGCCTCCTCCTTGAACCTTTGCCCGTGTTTATGCTCCATTACTAGAGGGAGGGCGCGTCTGGAGGCTGCGGTGATGATCGTGAGTGAGTGTTCGGGGTTCTGCTGTGTAGTGCTCAAAACCCTTTGGCACAGAATACGTTAGTACGCAGGAACGATGGGCCGAATGGTCCTCACCTGCCAACAAATTCTGTTTCCGTACCAGAGGTTCTCATACTTTTTCCCAACCAAGTACTTTGACTAGCGGATTTCTGTAGAGACAGGAGCGGCATGACCCGAGGTGGACTGAGCCAGACCCTGACCTCGGGAAGACCAAGAGGAAAGGTTTGAGCCACAGCTTGTACTTCTTCACTCTTAAAGAGCTAGGCTGAGCCATGTGTTTGGGTCACCTAAGTATAGATTTATCTATTTAACTGAGAGAAGGCTAAACAGTTCAAATTATATGCCGCTCCCCAGCGGAGACGCGTTCCAGGAAGGCTCGTTCTTGAATCTAATACAAGCTTTCAGGACAGGTATATTTCTCATTTGCTGTATTTATATTTTCAAACATTTTTGTTTATTAGGTATGTACAGCCTTGGAGGAAGCAGCAAACCCCTCTCTTAAACTGTCCCTAATTCCGTCTGATCCTCGTAAGACCATTGTCTCTTACCACCAAGGCAACACCATCGCATCTCGGAAAAAAGTCCTGCCAATTGTCAAAGATTTTCTCAGGAAGAGAGACTTCGGGAACAGAGCATCTCAACTCATGCAGTCGATTCAAGACACCGAAAAGCCAAAAGCCCGCTTTGGCTTTGGAGAGCAAGCGACCGACGAAGGCTTGGATGACAATGACTTCACCGGGGAACCTGGAGACCATTTGGACACTCCTGATGTTGACGTTGGAGAGGACTTCAGGGGCAAAGGATCGAATTCTGGTTTCAAGAAACAATCCGACGATGGAGCGGAAGAGGAGAACTCCTTCCCGCCAACACCTATGAACAGTCTTGTAGAAGGGTGCCCCTTGGACAGAGGACTTCCTAAATTTACAGCAGAAGCAATACTGGAAAGATTCAGCCGGATCACTGCGGTAGATTCTGAAGTCAAATCATCCGGAGGGTCCAAGTGACTTGGTGCCAACGATGCCTGGATATGAAGGAATTGAATATCATAATAAGAGGAGGGGGCTTTTTCAGCAGTTTTCTGTAATACCTCGGGGTGGAATCTTTAGTAAAATTAACAGTATCGCTCCCAGCATGCATTTCAGAATAGATACTCAAACGTTTCTCCTTCTGCCATGGAATACAATTTTTAAATTGCTCAGTTTAGAGGCTATGTGAGGATTATAGGAATTGTAGTCCTTAGCAAGTGGAACTTCCTTTTATCTATGGCAGCCGATGTAGGCTACTAATTATACCATGTATATTAAATAAATTAATGCTCATATTATTTATTATGCATGCAAGGGAAGAAATCTCTGGAGTAATTAAACTAAAGATAATCACAAAGACAATTAAGCAAGAAAAAAAAATGTAAATTGTAAAAACAGAAATCATTATTTAGAATTTCTAATTATCAAAATTTTATACTACCGTGGTTTTCAAGGGAAATTAGTACTCTTTTTTATATGTCTTTTTTTTTTTTAAATATAGAATGGCTTGAGTTATTTTAATTATCACTCGAAACTAAGGCTTAACGTTGAGGTTATACTCACTGCAAGTGTCCGCGCCCTGTTAAAAATAAACGCTTATTACCGTTTTTTTTTTCTTTCATTAAAACTGGTTTATCGGTCCGTAATTTCAGAATGGATCACATTTAACGTGCAAAGGTTCAAATGGGCTGTGAGAACGTCTTGTGGATCCCATTAGCGCCCAAAAATCCTAGCTAGATCATGTTTTCTTTAGTACGTTAACATACAGAGGTGCGATTTGATAAATGTGATGGCATCAGGCGCTGGTGGATTTCGCTTATTACACAAGATCTCATGGAGTCACATTTTTAATATTTTAAATATTATTATATAAATACACTATATCCACAGTGCTGCAGGATGGGAAAAATGCTACTATGTCCCCATCATGTGATCGCAAACTGAGATCCCCAGACCTGTAAGTCTGACATCTATTAGTCCAAGAGATTTTGGACTTTGATTGAAGTTGATATTTCATTAAATCTAGCTGAAGAAGAGACCTCCGAGGTCCTAGAAGGTTATGTGACCTCACATCTTTTTCTATAATGACCCAATAAAATGAATCAACTTTAACTAAAAATCTATTAGATTATAGGGAGCAGAATGTTTTTGGAAAAGGTTTTGTTGTGGTTGAAGGCGCTGTAACACGGAGCTCGGCTCCTTTTCGTTTCTATATTAACCACCTAGAAGTGGCTATCGATAGTAAAAATAATGGAGGATTATTGCTCCACCGGAGAAGTCTCAGCTGATTTTGTAACCGCACGGATACGGATGGCGGAGGTGGAAAAACCAGTTTGTGATAGGTGTGGATCTGCAATATTTTCCCAGCCGGGGAGGTAAGGAGACTTTGTTTAGATGCCACCGTGGTTAGACGTTCCTTCCTAAAACATCTTCCGATAAAGATGGGGACTTATCTCGAAGAAAAAGAGGGCAAGACCATGCAGCCGAGGTAAATGTTTTGGGTATTTACCTCTACAGATGGTTGTGGGACAGTTTCTTTTCTATATGGGTGTATTATAAACAATCCATGGACGTCTTAGAGGTACAGACAATGAGACCTGGTCGAAAAAAATCTATATTAATAATAATAATAACATTACAGGGATTGGGATCTTGGATGCCCTCTGGGGGTTGTGAAGCTCCCTGCAGGTATTGTATGAAAAGCAATGCTTGATGCCCCGTCCCGAGCAATAAGAGTTAAATACAAGCTACCCAGACATTGTACTAGAACACGAAGCGATGGATTCTGAGTATTGGTTACTTTGATGGACACATTTATTGGTAATTGGGGTGATGGGGAATATTTGGATACCGGGGTGTAGATACACCCGACTCTTAACGACACAGGTAGGGTGGAGGTTTATAGAATTCACCCGCTGATTTTGCATACTGCCCTTGTCAGCTATAAATCTCATCTAGTGGTATTCATAGTGCAGTATAAAGGATACCTGGACCAAGTCACGGAAGCTTTCCATAGATTCATCGGGTTCGGGGTGGAAAAGAGCTTCTGGGGTGAAGTGGAGGATTTGGGTTTGTCATACTGCAGGGTTAATATGGGGCAGTTCATCGCGTCACCATAACATGCAGCTTAGTGAACCCAGCCCTATAACTGACCTGTTGGGGCAATTGGTTAATCTGTTAGTCCTACCGAAAACACATACAACAAAGAAACATCTTTTCCTTATGACTTTAAAGCAAAATGCAAATTGTAGTGGAATATACTAGGCTGGAGCCCAGTGAAGGTGGTACTGACACAGATGGCTAATGAGTCCGCAGGCTGATGACCTTCAATACGAAGACCGCAGTAGAAGCAGCCATCAAGGTACAAACTACGACTTCACAGGAAGCCAGATTTACAACCCAGATGCCCCTAGCCACAAACGTTCCTGGAGATGACAAAACCTGCACAGGCCGGGCATGGAAGGGGTCTAGTGGGGTGCAGATGGGGTATGTGATGCTGCCATTAAGGCACTTCTATTCTCTTTCATAAAAAATTAGAGGATCCCGTCATGTGCTCCCAACCATAAAATGTGGCCTATGTTACTCGACAGCCCAGGGGCCCATTTGGAAGCCCAGTTGCTTCTGACCTCTGATGACCAAATGTCATAATTTGGTCCAGGCAAGCATATAGACACGTAAGCTACACATCGAGACAGAAGGCTGGGAAATGCCCTCTGTAAACATTATGGAAAGTGCGTTAAAGGTGCCGTTCAACCTACCCGCTGATTTAACTCTTTCAGAACTAAATGAAGCATAACAAACATCATTCCTGCAATTGCCAGCCCCTTCTCCTTGTTGCCTCATATTTTTGCTGGGAACACTTATCTATCATGTGACACAAAACCAAGCATTGATAGCCTGTTACCACAGAAACAGGGTTAACCCTCTAGAGGAAAGACTTAAAAAATATTACTAGTAGGTAAAAATATGTTGCGTGTGTAATAGTGTAGCATGTATCAAATGTTAGTTAATATGCAGACCACTAAGATATAAGGTGGTCCTAAATACGTGGATAAATAAAAATATTAAACATGCCTTCCAGCAACCAGGGGGAAGTAATTACCCAGCGCACGTCTTTTGAGCACTTCCTAAACATGTGATTGCCTTTTTTTCTGCCAAGGTATGGGGACTGTTACACACAAATATTTATTAAAGGGATTAATATGTATCCATAAAAAAGTGATGCATAGAATCATTGCTTATAATAAGTTACAATTTGAGTTAACGTCACCATAAAACACCTTGTAAATGGTCGGCGTGAGTGCATTGCAGCGAGAGAGATTTGGGTGTTAGGAAGGAGCATGATATTTGGGAGTGCCTGAAATCGCCGGCCCTGCCTTACCTCCCAGCTACACCGCTGATGTCAGCCCTGACTATTACCCAGACGTACAGCTCCTAATACCCGCTCACATCGCACTTCACGGCTTTCTGTAAGTACATTGCCTCCTGTTAAACTCCGGGGGTAGGTTACCAACAGGCAGGGCCCTGGGGCAGCATAATATGTCCGCCCGCATGCTAACATGTCAAACTGTTGTGTCCTGTACATACATGCTTGGCCCTTTGGGCTGTGTTTGGACTGCCTGTTAGCACTGAATGCCAGCTTCCAGATTTGTGTGCCATGCTAGCCACCCCAGCACACCTGGTGGCCCCAGGGCAATTACCCTTAATCAAAATCATTAGATGCCCCTTTGGTCAGGTTATCACTCGGGTATTACTCTCACCCAAGTTACTCTTTCCATGGTGGTATCTATATATGTCTATGATGTTTCCGAAAGGGTTAAAAAGTGAAAATGATCTTCAGCCAGAAATCTTGGTCTTTTTGGCTTTCTGGTCACTATGGAAGCTCCGTGCAGTCGTCGTATAACTCCTCACGTACTTATCGTGTAACTCCTTTACTAGACACATATTATACATAGTTCACAGAAATTAGCTGTTTGGATATTATTAAAAATAACTGGTTATTGGTCATTAACCCCTACCATGCTGCAGACATGTTTCTGGTGGTCAAAGAGTTAACTAGGTTGTTTTTTATTTTGCTTTTTTGTGAATAGTTGAGTGTATTCTCCATAGGCCGTGTAATGTCATTTAATTGTGTAGTTGTGTAGGTGTCCATCTTTTAATGACAAGAGATAAGAAGCCAGTGAGAAGCATAGGCCCATTGGGAACCCCGTGATCCGTGAACTCCTAGGTGGTGGAATTGGGGTTATAGGGCTAAATGTGGGGAAGCATGTAATGGGAGATACTATGAGTTGTAAGTGGGGGTCTTTGTGTCGCAATTTGGCCCCCGGGAAGCCTGTTTAAATCCCTAATTAACCAATTAAAACCTAACCTTTTTATTGTCAGATATATGAGAAGGGTATTCCTGCTGGGAACCCGAGAGGTTTATGCCTAAAAATGCTCTTTCCACAGTTCCCCCCATCCTCAATAAGCTGTCAGACCCTTAAGCGTATGTGGGGACTACATGACCTGATGGCACCCATTAAAAATATTAACCATTTCAAACCAAATCATCAATAGTGACACCATGACGGCTAAGAAATCCTCATTCAAAGAATGAACGGGAAAACTGTGTCTGTTCATTAACAGAATGAAAGTCATTTTTTATTCTTAAAGTTGCAGACATTGAAATGCTAATTCCGCTGGTCCAGGTTTTCTTTTCCTTTAATCTTTTTTCCCGTTTTATTTTTTTTTAATAAAAACCCTTTAATGTGGTTGTGGTAAATTTCATCATAGCTTTTCAACTACATCATCCACATCTCCATTACTCAACGAGTTAAAACCAGGACTGGCCCTGCCATATAAAGGGAAACTAAGTGCTTCCCTAGGGCTAAGGAGATAGGGGCGCCACCATGGTGCTGTCTCTTCTTTGGCTGTTGGAGAGACACGTCGGATGAGGTCACATCTCTGTAATATAAAGTTTTCTGATGTTTAGTGAATTGTTCATATCCTCTTTTGCCGTTTACTATGTGTGTCATTTTATAGTTACATGAAACACAGTAGGCAAATGATTAAGATGACTGCAGGTCATACGTGTCACACAAGTTAACCCTGTAACCAGCAATATGTTCTACATGTCCAATCAGAAGTTACAGTACCGTCACATGACCTATCAAAGAATCGCTTGGGTAGAGTTATCTCTGCCAGACAGGAGCTTGTTTGGGGATGATGGGAACTTTAGTCCAACAATGGCTTGTCGGTCACACTTTGCCCACATAGCTTGATACTGCTTTGCCCCAAGACACAAGATCAAACCGATGAAAGTATGATTTGTAGCATTAATGTTGGGCATCCTTTGTTTGTTTTTCTGCAGCTTTCCTAAAGGCATTGGGCACCAAGTCCCAGTGTTGGTGGGCAAAACACAGCCACAGATTGATGACATGGAGCTAAAAGAAGAATGGCAGGATGAAGAGTTTCCCAGGTATTCAATCCATTGCGCACTCAGGGTGTTACGATGGCATTAGTGGCCAAGTCAAGTGGAAAGCTTGGTGGTTGCCACCGAAAGGTCCTTATGGTTCTGAAGCTCCCCCACTCCAGCCTTGGTTCTGTGATACAATGTGGGCTCAATGGTGAACTCTGTGTGCCTGAAAACCCGCGTCCGTTTGTGGTTTTCTTTGAATTAATCCCTGTTTTCCCTTAAAATGTTCAATAGGCCCCTCCCAGAGGAAACCACGGAGGAAGCCATGGATTCCAAAGAAGAGAATGAATCCGTTGTAGACAGAGGTCAGAGCCAGACCACATTCATTTCCATTTTGCTTTACTGGTCGCCAGCTGCGTATTTTATGGAGCCCCTGTGATGGGCACAGGTGGATCAGTCCATGTCTGTGTTGAAAAAGGTGCTGCCTCTGGTCATCTGTGGAGATCATGACCAGCCTGGTGGACCATAAATGAGTAAATGGTGCAGTAAGGTGTCATTGTAGATCTGTGTATTTTGGTATTTGAGGGTCGACGGTGTGAACAACTGAATAAGGGATATCTTGGTCCACCAAGGGAATGGCCAGTCTTGCTGTTATGTTTCTCTTTATATTAGGCTACATTCATTAATTCAGTCTCTTTCCTCATTTCTAGTCTGTCCTCCAAACACACTGGAATTATGCGGCAACCGTCACATGAAAAAGCGCCTCTCGGCGCCGTCTCTCAGTTTTAACTTGGAGAATAGTGAAGACTCCATCGTCTCTGGCCACATCCTTGATCAGACCACAGATGATGACTTTGACTTTGACATAGATGATCTGGAAACCCCAAACAGCAGTGAATTATTGGACTTTCCAGAAAACAGCAACGAGTTTGAGTGGGAAGGTATGTTATGTTTTCATCCCCATCTGATTCATGGAGTCCATATTGCATGATTAACCCCCCCCTTGTGATTTTTATCTGCCCATAAAGACATCAAACTGGAATATATGCAGTTTCTGGAGGCATCAGTTTTTAAAAACTGCTGGGGAGGAATAATTGTGCAATGTAAATGTTTCTAGTGACATTTCTTCTTGAGAAGGTGACATTTAAATGGATTTACTTATACAGATGACCTGCCAAAAGTGAAGGCAGCAGAGGACATGGCGTATACCGAAAGCCGCATTAGTGACATCGAAGATAAAGAGGGCCGGAAATGGAGAATATTTCTGATTGGACAACACAAAGTAGATATGACAGCGATTGAGCCGTATAAGCGAGTGATCTCACATGGAGGTAACAGGATATGCTTCAAACTGGCATCCTTGGTTTATTTATGTTAAAAATACACAGTAACTATGCCAGCAATCAAAGGACAATGGAAGTTACCGCCTATCTCCACAACGTCTCAGTTTTTACCATTGCAAATTATTTTTCTACTTTGTTGTATTTTACAGCAATATTATGTACAGGAAGTGCTCAGCAGAGCATGTGCGCAGGCAAACTGCTTCCCCCACTTATTCCATTGCTGATGGGGCTGTAATATCTTTAAATGTTCTTTTCCTCCAGGTTATTATGGAGATGGCTTAAACGCAATCATCACATTTGCTTCTTGTTACTTACCAGAGAACAATACCCCAAACTACCAGTATGTCATGGACAATTTATTCAGGTAAATCCTTTTCTGTTTCAAAAACACACCCCTCTCCCCAAAACCCGTATTCGTTGTGTACTCTAAACATTTTTTTTAATGCAGGTATATAATCGGAATGCTAGACCTGATGGTTGCTGAGGACTATGTGCTGGTTTATCTGAACGGTGCGACGCCTCGCAGCAAAATCCCTACCATTGGATGGATTAAACGCTGTTACCAGGCCACAGGCAGGCGGTAAATAAAACAAACAAAAAAACCCCAAAATTCTTTCCTTCGTATATTCAGGAAATGTAATTATTTTAACATTTACAATTAGAAAAAAGCTATTCTTGGCAACAAATAATAATCATGCATTGTAAACGAGAGAACAAACTGTAATCACCAAATTAAAATAAAAGAACCATTTCCAATCCCCATCATCCCAAAATTTCAAGCCTTTTAAGACCTAAGCAATGCTATTTATTTCTTCTCAAAAGATTATTACATTTTTTTGTTTACGTAATTTTATCATAAGGTTGCCAAATATTTTAACTTCCTTGTTTACTTGGTGAAATGGCCATTGACCGTTTCTCTGCTTAATTTGTTTTTTTTAGATTGAAGAAAAATCTGAAATCTGTGTTAATTGTCCATCCCACCTGGTATGTGAAAGCCCTGCTGGCCATTGTTCGTCCATTCATCAGGTAAAATCATATAATAATAATAATAATAATAATAATTTTTTATTACCGAAGTTTTAGACAAACAGGTGTTTTTCTTTTTTGTGGGGAACCATAGCGAGTAGATTTATGTGCAAGAATAAAAACATATTTATGTTTTATCTTTGTTTATTTTTATTTCAGCTCCAAATTCAGCAGAAAAGTAAAATTTATCAATAGCCTGAACGACCTGTCTCAGATTATTTCACTGGATCAAATTCACATCCCTGTCTGTATAAAACAGTAAGTATCCTGTGGGTTAAGAAGAAAAAAAAATAAAGTAATTTGTATTTATTTATAACAATAATTCTGCCGATAAATAGTTTATTTCCCCAGGCAGGCTTTTGGGATATTGAACTTTAAATTGATTATCTTCCAGGTTAGACCAAGAAACGAACCAATAAGAGAAACAGAAGCCGGATTGTGTATTTGTAAATATGGAGTGACCGGAACCTTTACTGACATTGTGGAATTCTGTTTAGAAAAATATGTATTTCTGTATTTGTAAAATGGTAATTTTATGTAAGTTGTCTGGAATTTGTAAAATCAGTCGGGTCATGTGACCGATGATGTCGGAGGAGGGCCGTGTGAGGTGAGAAGTTTGCACCAAAATCCAAATGATGTCCTCATCACAAACCATGTTCTATGCGTGTGACAGCCTGAGAGCGGGATATATTTAGTTTGTACAGTATTATTGTGTTTGTCGTGTGTCGATGTACCCTGCACAGCATTCTCACGCAGGAGCAGCGCTGCCTCGCTAAAGACAGACGCGTTTATGTGCTTGCACACGGGTGAATAATTGTGCCGGAATATTTGTAGCCTGGAAAAGTTGTTTAAATTTAAAGAAATAGTATTTCATATATCGAAAATGTGAAATAAAATCATACACTTTGTTAAAGTGGAGTTGGACATCTGTGCACACAGGGCCCCTGGGAAATGTTCGGTGGCCTAAAGCATCTCTCGTTGGGTCTCCAAGTGAAGGCTTGCATTGGCCCCCATTTGGAGACAAAACAACAAGTAAGACTCGGTGTAAGAAGTGTTTTAATGACGCCTTCACGTTCATGTTATACAAGTAGGGTAGTGTTTCTCACCCTGCGGAGCATTTACCCCGCAGGGTACTCATCCGAGAGGGCCAAGCTATATGATTTCTGGAATGAATGGTGTACAGAAATATATAATCTATAGGATAAACGTAGACAACCAAAGATATTGAAATAAACCAGACAGGGGTCACCTAATCTCTAAAGCATCACAATTATAGTGTCAGCACTCGGGTAAGCAGGTCGGGTAGGAGCTCTAGTGCAGAGGATAGCAGGGGCTCTGTTTGTACCCCATGATGCATGGTGACCAGGAGTAAGCTGGCAAGGACAACTGAATAGGGCACAGACACAAAAGCAGATGTACATGGCACACTAGCCAGCCACCCAGGATGCCGTAGCCTGACAGGCAGGGGCCCGCTCTCTCTAAACCGGACTGACAGGGGCCCGCTCTCAACAGGCAACATGCCTGGAAGGTCCTCGGACGAGTTGGTGGATACATGACTTGGATAGGGCACAGGGCTCAAAGCCCACAGTCAGGAAACTGGACTCATGGCAGGGAGCCCCCATGCAGAGCAGATATGGTCAGGAAAGCCAGCTCAGAACTAGAAGACCACAGGAACCAGCAGAATCAAGAGACTAGGAACTGGGACAGAGCAAGATGGGCCAGTACTAGGAGATTACGAATGGGGGCCGAGAGCAAGGTCAGGATGAGCCACGTCAAAAGGGGTAGAATCCAACAGAAAAAGAGAACACAGATCCTGTAGGGGCTGCAACAGACATCCTGAACATATACAGAGTGCAGGCTGACAGGGTGGAACCTGGAGATACCAGGGGCCCTGTTTGGTCAGAGGCTAAAATGTAATGTAGGGATGTATCGTTTTACTGAGAGGACGGTACCAAATTGGAACAGCTTCCCAGCAGAAGTGGTAGAGGGTAACACAGTGAGGGGATTTAAACGTGCGTGGGATACGCAAATTGCTCCTGAATCTAAGACGAGACCAACGACTGTGGAGCGAAGTGGCCTGCGATGAGCTAATGATTAGAGAGAACAACAAGAATCGAAGACGACCTAGAATGCATTTATAAAAGAGGACTACCTGCTACCACTGGGTCTTGGCAACCTAAACCAAGAAGAACATCGTTCACAGACGCTAAAGAGAGCACACCACATCCTTTTTAAAAGTCTTTACTCATTTTTGTTCATTAACCAAGTGAAATTTGCATTTTTAGAACTTTTTAACATTTTTACATTAGAATTGCATTATCTCTTCCCACGTTGAGGATTCTTTACAGCAGAAATGATAAATATTTCACTTTACAAGGACATCGATCAGTTCTGACTCTGTTCCTGTAGATCTGATTAACATAGCAAAGGAAGTCTAACTTACGCTAAAGCAGGTGGCACCTAAACTCTTAGAAAACGTATAGAAAATATTTCGAACAGACCAGCTATTCTATCAAACCGCATGTTTACAGACCCGCTGCAAAATCCACCATGAAAGCTAGAAGTTTATATCACAAATTACCACCGCTATTCAAAATGACATCATATAACGGGATCTTTCACTAATTGGGGCAATTCTCCAAGAAATTCCGTTTTTATACAATAACAAAATTGAATCGTCTTACTGTTAATTAACTAAATTTGAGGATTTTTTAACTTTGATTTTATTTACATTATTATATTTAAAATGTTTTAGAAGCCAAACAGTTTTATGATTTTTTTTTTTCCCTTAAATTAATTTTACTCAATGGTGGTAATTTCCGACGTAAATTTCTAGCTTCGTTATACAAATACTGAAATGAATTGTGAAAATGGCAGGCTTTTAAAATGAGATACAGACCACGTAGAAAAGCAACCCCAAAACTAACGTTTTCAGATAAAAATTAGTACAGTGTTAAAAAAACAAAAAACAAAAAAAACAACAAAGTGATGAAAGCATTTACGCGGCACTCCTTCAGGACAGAATAAGGTTTTTCAGCCCTTCTTAATGTTCTCCTACTACAATTAAAATCATGCAATCAAAAAATACAACATTTTATAGTTTTAGGAAAAAGATTAATTTCCAATGATTTTTTTTATTTATTATAGGGCTCTTTAGAAAGGAATTACTAATTCCGCGATTTATACAGAATAGCAAATGTATGATATTTTATCTATTATTTCTAATTAAAAATATTTAATATTTTAATGAAGCCACAATAATCTTAATAGAATAATTATTTTATGTTTTATTTTATTTGTATCTAACTGAATTTAATTTTGAAAAAAAATAATAGATATTTTGTTACAGATAATTCTGACTTTCAGGTTTTGAGCATCAAGCCAGTGTTTCATAAGAGATAGCATGCCCAGCCAAAATTAGATAATTTGTTAAAAAATAGTCATTTTTTTTGTTGCTCTGAAAATGTTTCTATATAATTGTAGATTTAGAATTCTAGTACATCTCAGGATAGAGGATATTATTATTATTATTATTAATTTTTTTGTTGCTTTATGATGATAATCGATTTTCTTTAGTTTTATTATATTCATTGTTGATAAGGACATTAATAACCCACATTTTCTTTTCTTTTTTTGCATTGATTGTCTTGACCTTACTGCCATCATTGGAGTGTTCAGTGTAAAAAGATTTTTGAATGCATAGCTTTTAGTATAGATTTAAAGATATATTTGTATTTATTCTGCTGTGTGGAACAAGATGTGCAATTTGAAATCTAGCACTTATTTATCCACAAAAAAGTAAATTTTACCATTTATTTAATTCAGAGGGTTTTTATTTTTTAACAAACAGTGTACGCTAGTTGGTATTCCAAGACTTGCCTTCTGACTCCATTTTTGCTATTATAAAGTTTTTTTGTAATTTTTATTGATTAGGATATCCTTTTTCTATATACAATGTAGGTGTTTTCTGCGATTTTTGGGGGTGAATATGAGGAATTTATTTTTTCTTTTAAGCCACAATATGAAACCATGTGAAATCAAAATTGTTAATACACAAAACTTGAATTTTTTAAGATTTGTCCAATATGGTCCAATATTCAATAGGCACATGCGTTTAGTTCATAAAACTTAAAAACCAGAACTTTTGTAATTATTAATTATTTTTTTTTTTCTCACTTTTTACCCAGCCGAATTTGATGCTTTACTGCATGATTTTGGTTTCATTTCTTTCTTTTTTTAATGTTGGAATGTTGGCATACCGTCCCTGTTTCCTCAAGTATTTATTATTGCGAAACGATTTATCTATGCTTATGGGAGAGGCTGATTGCCTTTCGAAACACGGTATAAGTATTTTGCCAGAAACACGTAATTTAAGAGAATAGCAGTTTACGAAGTGCTCGTATCCTCCGATGTCTGACTTATTACAGCAGATATTTAAACGCGTAGATAAATAATCTCTATCATTTTTTGCACCAAACATTACAGTGGAAATCGCTTTGGAAGAAGTCGTCACATATTCAAAATGTTACTACAAAAATATTGCACATTCACCGGATATGTTTTTTTTTTCTTAATTCCCAAAATTATTTCCAGAAACAAAAAAATAATTCAGTTTGGAAGTTAGAATAATTTATCCAGTGACTTTAACCACTGTGCTTTATTCCTCTGTGTTCATGATGGCTCCTTTCACACAAGTTCATTTTCTGTAAAAAAACAAAAACAAAAAAACAACATATTTTTTGTATGTAATATTGAATAATCTGTGAATACATTTTGAGAAATATCAGTTTATGGGGAAAAAAATGTAATTACTGGAGAGTAGAATATTTTTTTCCAGAGCTTTTAAATGGAGGGTTTGTATAATTGGTCTTAGTCGGCGGATCTCCTACTTCTCCGGTGTTTCCATAAAGCCCTAAGTTACATTTTTAGATTCAATATGTTTCTTACAAATATAGGCGTATTGTGGTCATTAGGGTTTTATCCCAGATCTCAAACCTAGTTTACAAATGTTTGTGACAGCTTTTAGTGGGCCGACAGACTCTCAGAGTAACACCTGAAGAAGGGACCTCTAAGGACTCTACGCCTTACTCCATAGGCTACCTCCCTTGGAACCAATACAACCGTACCCAGTTTTAGAGTTCAGCTTAGTGACTTACTGTCCAAATAGCTACAAAACCCTAGAGTTGCTCCATTGTCTGTCACGTCCACACTTGGATCTCATCTGTTCTTGGACGGCCCCGGCCTGCGAACACAAAGCCTCATTTTACTGCATAGACAAGGAAATAACACCGGTGAACGTACGTAAAGTAAGGGTTAAATCATCGTGTTTTAAATTTCTTTCATTTATTTTTCATTCAGGCATGAAATATATATTTATCCGTGATTTCCTGAACATCTATTTTGGAGAGAAGAATATCCCCAGAAGCTCGAGGCTTGAAGCGTTGACGCTTTAAGCAGTATAAAGGTGGGTTTGCAGTAAAATACAATGTTTTAGGTGAAGTACCGTATACCGACTGCTTTAAGGAAATGCCTATACAAGTACCCTTCAAAAGAGCTGCCAAGACTGCTCCGTAAATCCTTATTTTGGTAAAACTGTAAATATACATCAAGGTGGGAAAAACTACACATTTTTGTCTATCCTGCCCCCCTCTCTTATCTTTCCTCTATGGTGTATATATGTATATATAGTGTATAGTATATGGTATATATATATAGTGTATAGTATATGGTGTATATATATATATAGTGTATAGTATATGGTGTATATATATATATATAGTGTAGTATATGGTATATATAATATATATATATAGTGTATAGTATATGGTGTATATATACATAGTGTATGGTGTTTATATATTGTGTATAGTATATTCTGTATATATAGTGTATAGTATATGGTGTTTATATATTGTGTATAGTATATGCTGTATATATAGTGTATAGTATATGGTGTATATATAAATAGTGTATAGTAGATGGTGTATATATATATATATATAGTGTATAGTATATGGTGTATATATATATAGTGTATAGTATATGGTGTATATATATATATATAGCTCCTGCAGTCGTTATATATGTCTTAATCCTGTAAGTATTACAGCACGTCAGTATATTGAATACCATGCGTCCATCGCTAGCCCCCATGTCTCCAGAACCGATGTGTGTCAAATGTACAAAGTTCATTGGTTCTCCTATCATGCTGCGATCGATCCTCCTTCGCCTTTTCTTCTGCATTAAAATAAAAAGATACGGGATTAGTGAAATGTTTCCTTACATTCGCCAAATTACAATCCTACAAATACAAACTCACAAGTCTAAAAATACAGATTTTCATTATTATAGAACTTTGTATCTATATAAAACATTTTAACTTTTCCCTTATTTCTGATATATTTTTATTACATTTTTTTTCTCTATTTTGACAATTTTTCAGATTTGACCAATATCGATATGTAATGGACGGACTGTGATTACTGATCAAAACATCTGGGGGGGGACCCTGGAAGTGAACACTACTGAAGGTTCTGCACAGTCAGCTGTGAGTACTGAAAATACTTTCCTCCAACCTGTGCTGATAATCATAAAGCTGTCCGGCGTAACCCGTCCAAGGTGCCTCATATCAGTTTATAAAGTTAGGTTGATGAGTAACTCCTGGAGTGCCCTTCTCTGCCTACTTCATAAAGCTCTATCTACCACCAGTGGTGTATCTGCGGGAGGTACCCAGGACAGTGGCCCTTGGGACCTCTCTGCCATTTTTCCTGTCTGTCCCCCTCATTTTTCCCGTCCGTCCCCCTCATTTTTCCTGTCCGTCCCCCTCATTTTCCTGTCCGCCCCGCTCATTTTTTCTCTGTCGGCCCCACTCATTTTTCCTGTCGGCGCCCCCCTCATTTTTCTGTCCGCCCCCTCATTTTTCCTGTCGCGTCCCCACATTTTTCTGTCCCCGCCCCCTCATTTTTCCTGTCGTCCTTCCCTCATTTTTCCTGTTCGGCGGCCTGCCTCATTTTTTCCTGTCCGTCCCCCCACATATTTTCCTGTCCGTTCCCCATCATTTTTCCTGGTCCGTCCCCCTCATTTTTCCTGTCCGTCCCCCTCATTTTTCCTGTTCGTCCCCCTCATTTTTCCTCTCCGTCCCATGTAAACGCGTGGTATGGAAGTTGACATTGGAGAAATATCTCGTGTTAAATATGCATTGTACAGGGTGGCTCGGTTTTGCTTGGTGTTGAAGGTGAACGGGACACGGAGAATACACGCTATTCATACACTTATATGTACGGCACTCAGAAAAGATTTACAATGTGTCCTTTGAACTGCTATAAACAGGCCTTTGAATAAATTTATGTTATTCTGGGTGGCTGTTCCACGTTTCTACCACTGCCAGTATACGGTATATATCATGATTTTATAGTCAGTTGCATGCGGAATTTATGACTTTTTGTGAATACGATGATCATGGTTTTTACAAAGGGGGCCCTTGGCTCTGCGCTTCCTGTTTTCCCCACAGTCTTCCTGTAGCTATTAACTCCGTTAAAAGGAAGACAAATTAAAAATAACACATTTATAATATTGCAGTTATTAGACATTTCCCACAATATTCTTTGAACTATTTATAAGTAATTGGGTTATGTCTGTTCTGTACATTTTGCGCGAAAATATCTTGGAACATTCTAAATTATCTGACCCTCAGACTCTTTAAACATTAACCCTTTGTGGCCCGGAGGTGGTTAATCATTGAGTGCGGTTGTAGGTTAACCCTTCCATAGTTCGATTGGCGAGGAACATATGCTGCGTACAGGAAAGGTTAACCGCAGGGAGAGGGGGGCAGAAAAAAAAGAAAAAGAGTTGAAGGATCAGAAAAGTCCCCAGATGATTGCAGTTACAATGTCTATTCTTCTTTAATATAACTTTATTTTATTTCTGAGACCTGGATACAGCGGAGCCGGTACAACAGCCTGTGCCCTTCCGGTTGCTCGTAACACAAACTCTCATAATGCTCAGCCAATCTACATTCCGTGAAGGTTTCTTTCTCTCAGTAATCCTGGCACCGCCATGACGTGCTCGCTGGTGCGGTTTGGAAAGTGGCCATTGAATTGTTTCTCAGGCTGCTCTTATTCATGAGAGGAACCTGAAATTCCAGTTGTGGCCACCAGGGGTCGTGTAGTAGTCCCTGCACACTGTATGCTGGCCCCAGGTACATTCTAGAGTTTGGGGCTCACCTAGTCTGTAAATATATGCTCCACATATATCATGGGCTCTTTTATTCCACCTCCTGTTTGTCCCCCTAATGTTTAGGAGAGCAGGTGGAACCGCACCTTTAAAGGGCAAACAAGGACACCCACGTTTTGGCCACCAGATGTTTCAGTGGTCATGGCTTGACTCGCACTTCGTATTGGGTTATGATGTCACCCCAGGTGGGAACGCAATAAGTTTAACCCTAAATTCAGACTACATATCTGGGCAACCAGTCAAGGCATATACACCGTGATCGGGACTGTCTTGGTGACAATCAGGACTGCTGGCCACTATGCAGCTTTAATGTAACAGCATAAAATACCGCATTATACCGTGGTGTAGCACACAGGCGAGCTGTGCTTAAAGTGTAATGTAATTATTTGTCTTCATGGTGGTTCTTATTAAAAGCCTCATTAAAGCCCTGAGAGAGCGAAAGTGATGAGAAGGGGGCTGGCGGCAGCGCATGGGTAATGCGGAAGACACAGAGCTTCCCTTCAGTCCCAGCACAACCTCACAAGTGTCCCTACACTCACCCTCCACCACGGAAATCACACATCTCCCCTACACTTACCCTCCTCCACGGAAAACACA
>VKOC01000008.1:35849350-35860597 GCA_009364415.1 Spea multiplicata
AACAGTGGACCACCCATATCCACCATTGCCACTGGAGATGTGGAACGACAGAGTAAGTTGTGGATCACCTAATTCCTAAGCCTCAAATGTTTGACAACACAAGTTTTTTAGATTTTTTCTTATCCCAAAGCCATGTTTGACATATTTAACGTTTGTCTTAAAAAAATACTAAATCGGTGTTCATTAAATAGTTTTTCCTTTAAAAAAAAATAATTGGTCCACAATTACACACAGAAGCAAATTTAACGAGTAGGACCTTTTAGCCATCTGTCACGTGTCTTGTGTGACAGGAAGGGAAGTTTTCACACAGGAACAAAGACGGATCTGAAAATTCCCTGTAGTTCTTACAGGGGTCGTGCCCACAGTCCCACAGCCTTTTGAAAAGTCTAGGGAATGTGTGAAGTGGCCCAGACTCCAGTGATGGGAATAACAGCCCTCACTCCAAGGATTCCTGGAAGACAAAAACAGGGGACTTCAAGGAAATCCTGTATGGGGCCCTTTCTTATCCTGGAACTTTAAGAAAATCAAGTCATGGGATAATCTGCTTGGTATTCCACTCAAGATACTCATCTCAAGAGGAGTCAGCAATGGGGTAACAATCCAGAAGGCAGGAAAGTAGCCATCAGATTGTTCTGTGGTCTAAAACCAAGCTTCCCAAGGATATTCCAATGTCCATGTTTTGACTGGGATGGTTACTAGCCCCGTGGCATAGGTCCCAACTGTCCCTGTTCATGGGGCCAGCCCTTTCGCACAGCAGGATGTAGTAAGAGGTGGTTAGGTGTAGTCAATATGGTTAGGCCTAATTTGACATGTATTGAAGCTGAATGGTGGTCAAGTTGGCGGTCAAGGTGCTTTCCGTGGTGACGGATCAGTTTCGCTTGCCCCATGGCGTGAATGTGTTGTACTATGTTATCGCAGGTAAGAGGGTAAAAGCAGAAAAGCCTCCGCAGGGATGGGAGGGGAAGAAAAATAACAATCTATTGTGATTTATGTAATTACTGTGATTAGCCCTTGGGTAAAATGCTGCACTTAGTGAATCTTTCTCTCTGGAGAGACTAAAATAGTTCTGAAGCTTCTGTTACACGGCTGAATCTACTTAAAAGAAAACAAAAAATATATATATATATAATATACATGTAAAGTTATTTAAAAAAAACCCGCAATCACAAGAGTCAGCATCTGGTCAGGAGATTACATTTAAAAATCCATGTTTACGCTCGGTTGTGTCTTGGTGCCCTATTGGTAGATATTGGTGCAGGATGATTCTCGTGGCTTATCTAAGATGTTCTTTGCGTGTGCGCAGTACCCTCGCTCATCCCTTTTATTTCATATCAATAGGTATGAAGCTCCCTTTAGAGACGGGCCTTTCCCCGGCTGGTTCGGGGTCGACGGATCCCATGGACTGCCGGCACCTGCAGGCCCTGTCTAGCCCCGAGGAACGCTGCGCCGCTCTGAAGGAGGAGTTCTTGGAGTACCAGAGACGCCGGCGGGCAGAGCTCAAAGGACACACGAGGAGCAAACACTACGCAGGGTGTTACGAGCAAGCGACGCTCTTATGACCCCGCTGCAAGAGGGGACGAGGCATGCACCGCAAGACCGGAAAGGACACTGTTACCCCCTGGGCATTATTGGGTGGATCCTACCCACTATCCCCAACATCAGGTTCATGAAAGACCTGCCAATCACACATCAGGGTTTTAATATCAGCCAATTAAACACCGAGTTCCCTTCTTGGCGCGCCATCAAAACGAATATTTTGAGTTGGTGCATTTTTAACGTGAGCCCCTTTGAAGGCCACATAAGTTCTATTTTTTTCCCGCAGTGGGCCCGACGTCCCCAGACCTCTGAAAACCGAAAATCATCTTTCAGCCCCTAGGACATCTGAACGCATCCGGACCGTTACCTGTTTGAGTTTTGTAATGTCAGCGTGGGTGTTTGGGCAGCCATAAAGAATATGAATCCATATGTGTTGCTTGTAAACGTATAAAAAAACATTTCATCCTGCAGCTTCATATGCAAATCAGCTAATTTGCAAATGGGGCTGCAGAGCGATAACAAGTCTGCTATTCTTCCAACTGCACATTTGCTTGGATTACAATAGCACAGATAGTGTTATAAACTATATACTGACATTGTGATGTCACTGGCCGAGATATCCCATTTAAAAGGTTCAGAATCAATCTCTGCCACTACTAATCATTGCTTACGACATCCCTGCATTCAGATTAAGATTACCGGTGTGTACGCTACGGCGCACCTACCCTATCCACACCCAGCCCCACAGACATGCTTTTGCCCCCTTCAGTGTTTATTCCACCTAATTATCTGGGCAAGATCCCAAGCTTAGCCATGTCTCACTTACCCTGTGAAACGGTTTTTCGGTACAATAGTCTAAGCAGACAGCTTGATTTGCTGTAATTGCAGCGTGCCCTGCCTTTCATTATGTTTCCACTCAATAAGTCGCCCCGAAGAGCAATTATGTTATGCGTGTCCAATCTAGACTTGTGCTTGGGTGATGTCAACCATGCGCAATCCGGTTGCCGTTTGCACTAAAAGTGGCTTTCAAAGCAAGCTGCAAAGTCATTTGATTTTTTTGGAGTGCTAAAAAAGGCCACATAGTATACGGATCGGACATCTTGCTCCGCTTCATAATGCGAGAGGTAAGATCTGGTATCTGTATTCTTGTTAGGGACAGGAGGTACTGTCAATCCAGTTTTGTTCCTTGGTAGTAACCTAGTGGCTTTTACTAGGTAGGAATCCAACGAGTAGCTGCCCATAACGGATACCCATTGATGCTTGGCCATCGGATGGCGGCTGGCCAAGTACATTGCCGCTTCCGGATGCTCGGTGCTGTACAGCCTTTATTTAGGGGGGGGAATCATGGCTGACATTCTGAGAACCTGACTGTCAGAATCCTGTTATTCTCGGTAGTTGTTTGGTTCTGCGATGCAGTCCAGGCCAAGAACTCCTGCCTCTAGCAGGCACTCAATGTTGAGTACGGAAGCACATTGAAGCCCAAAAAGAATATGTTGCTCATGTAGCCCGATTTCCATGACGGAGGGAAGAGTATTTGCTGCAGCTGGTTTCACGTTTCCTATAGTGTGCTTCTGATAGCCTATCCTTTAGCATACGTTGACTTATTTTTATAGCTGAAGTTTTTTTGTCTGGGAGATGGAATTTGCCGGAGGCCTTTTGCTGTATAAACCCCGGATCGTTCACGAGAACTTCCCGTCCTGTTCGTGGAAGCTTGAAAAAAAAAAAATCTGGCCGCTGTGCCCTTAATATAAAGACCGTTTCCAAAAAAGCAGTTTTGTTTTAACAAAAGTTTGTTTATGGGTTGCATATCATTCGTACGTTGGTACGGCGCCGAGCGTGCTCCGCGTTTAGGTTTGTACAAAACAGCTAAGCACATCAATATGTTCATGCATACGTACGTACATAGGCCGTTTCATTTCTTTTTACACATCCGGCTGTGCGCTGTATCCAAAGCTGGCAAGAGAACAGATCGTTCTAACCTCGGTGCTATTTCCAGATTAACGTAAAGGGGCCACATCTAAATATTCTGTGTATGAGACACATCTCCCATACTCCTCAGCCAGCCCCTTGGCTGGAGGGCCGCAGTTCGGACACCCCCGGCCTAGGCAAAGCATGAAGATCACCCTTATGCGTAAATACGCGCGGACATGTACATGCAACTCATAAACAACTTGAGATGCTGATAATAAATTTTTAAAAAATATAAGCTTTCCAGATAATGTCAAATTGTTTTTAAAAATGTATAAAAAAAAAAGTTAAAATAGACAAAAATCCAAAGAATTTGGGTCAAGACATATCCTACTTTAAAATTTCAACTGTTGCTGATTATTTTCCGTTGAAGAAAAAAGTTGTGACGATGTTTTTTTTTTAACCGATGTTTGGATTTCTCCGATACCAATGAACATTTTGTGGTATTGTACAAATGCAATGTATGTATAGAAATAAAATTCAAAATATTTTTATAGGACAAAACTTTTTGCTATTTTGGGAAATTTCTGTGGTTCTGTATGAAAATTAAAAGAAAAAAAAAAAGTCTTCAGTGATGTTGTTTTTACGCTTAGTACTTTTGGCTCTGCAAAATCCCCCGGATTCCAGAAGGACTATTTGGGTTTATAATCTCATGATTTGAAGTGGAGGAAAGGGCCTCCTGTCCTCTGCTTCTCAGAGGTCCAGCTTGATGGGCCCTTGCCACATGGGCTCCTTTACCCGATCAGGAGGCTGAGCCATGATGGTTGGATATTTATTGGCTCTCTAAGGAGCTTCTCAAATCTCAGTCTTGCTGAAAGACGGTAGCCAGAAGTCCGGCACCCGCATTTTCCTACCTCGAGGACGTCTTCAGGAAATCCTTCCCGAGGATCTGTCATGTCTTTCCGTTCGTTCCAAGACAAAGCTTGGGCCGTGTGCATAGGCAAATATCCCACACATAATTTATACATTTTAAAATGTTTTATAACTTTTAAGCTCCCTCGCTGCTTTAGTTCTCGTGTTATCCCTATGGAGAGCTAGAATTTCCTGTCCTGCTGTTCTTCACAAATATTCACACCAACTATTTTCTCACGAAATGTTTTTTTCCTTCTCTTCTAGACATAGATTGGCTCCAAAAATAGAGTAGAATTTTTAAAGTACAAATTGTAGGTTTTTTTTGTAAGAGGGGATATAAGAATGCGTTGCTGTGTAACATAAATAGTTCTAATTCTTCTGGGATGCCAATTACAGTAGGTGCTTAGCTTTCAAAATAAAGCAAGTGAGAATTTCACAGCGGGAAGAATAGTGCCCAGATGGAGTAAAGATCTTATCCGAGTGTGAATAACAGGGACCCCAACCCCTGGAGCAGAGATATCTCTGAAGATAAAACGGCAGACCCATGGGCCGGGTCCTAGCAGTGCTTTGTTGCACATTAATGGGTGCATGGGGTTCTGAGACTCTTCTAACCCACCATTGGGATTCTATAGGGGTCAGTAATGGTCGCTGCCAAATCGTTCCAGTAGAAGTCTTTATGCAAACCATGACTTGTTAGAAGGTAAAGATATTCTGAATAATGTTTCAGCTGTGATACATCAGTGGGAAAACCACCAAATAGAATGCTAAGGTATTACAGAGCAGAATGTGGGCTCCAGACCCCCACAACCTGCCCATTCACTCACAGACTGGGGTAAAAAAACCCTAAGGCTTCCCATGACGGATCATACAGACATTACAGAAAGATGCCTAATCAGAAATACAATCCAACTCAGCATGCAAACTATTTTAATAAAGTAAATTATATATTCTTTTATTTATATAGCGCCAACAATTTACGCAGCGCTTAATACAATACATACGGTATATTCAAGGGGTCTGACAAGACGAGAATTGACAGACTAAGCCCGGCTCACAAGCTAACAATCTATGTCATATGTACCATAGAAGACAAAGGGGTTATTTTTAAGAGGACATAAGAAATATGTGTGACACGGTGGGTAGCAGAGGGGATCATGCACCAGGGATTTGGGATTTCTGCATTGCTTTGGATTCATTCTGGAGGATTATCACATGGGTCAAGTACCCAGGATTAATGTGTGCCACAGGGCCAGGCTGCCGGGAATACCATCCGGACCTAGCTACCACAAAAAGGTATCCCTCACATGGAGCGCCAACGTGGGCAGCCTGGTGACTTTTACCGGTATATAAACTTCTCATCTGAAAATACTACGGCACACTTGTTGGCTCCATCTGGTGCAGTTTATCCAAGCCATGGAGCACTTTTGTGTCAATTGACAGGCTCCATGCACCAGTGTTAAGCTTTTGGACTTTTTTTAAGTTTTTATCCACCCGTGGACTAATATCAGCCGCCTACCCTTCCAGCCCCTGACATTTCTGGTAAGGTCTGGGACCGCAGAGTCTGTTCCTTGGGTAGCAGGAGCTATCCGTATGAGGGTCCTGAGGGTCCTCAGCCCTTAAATAGGGGTATCCCGCCTTAGGACCCTGTATCAATGTGGACCTAGAACTTTTTTATGTAGGCTATAAAAAAAACAAAACAAATCTTTTCTCCCAAAACAACTACTTATTGGGCAAAAGGGGTTAGCAGAACCGGTGCTCAATTTGCAGCATATAAATGACAGCTGTGTGAGGAAGGGGTTAAAGATCCAGTGGAAAGTGAGAGTACTGGTCTTTGACTGGGATCAGTCTGTCTGGAGCTGAGGAGAGAGGGTGGGGTGGCTGACGTAGTCGCTCCCCCCCAATCCCACCCCACCCCACTCTCATCTGAAGGCTTCGGCTCCCAGTGCCTCATCACAATGACATTCACTTCCTCACTTTCCATATTTGGGCATATTCAGCTGTCTGCCGTCACTCTACGAGCCGCAGAAGGGGGAGCAGGAATGTAACGGGGTCTGGGAAGGAGGGGGGCAACAGGAGCCAGAGACAGAGGGGGTAACTAGCAGGTGAAAGGGCAGATTCTCATGGTGAATGGGCAAATTACGAGGGTGAATGAGGTGGATGCTTTGGGGGGATGCCACAGATTCCGAAATGCTGATAAAAAAGTCTTAGTGGCTTTTGGAACAAGATAAAAATAACGAAAACTAAACAACCTCCAGCTGGGTATGAAACCAAAGTCAGATTATAAACGGACCCTGTTAGCTCTTATACATTTCTTGGCGTGTCATCAGACCCTATAGAGGCTTAACATGTTCCCAAAATATGGCTCTAGAACAGGAAAAAAAGGCTTTCTTAAATCCACAGGTAAGACGACATATTGTGCCACAAATGCTAAATTATCGACTAAGGGGATGTAGTCTAACCATTCGCTCCATAAACCCACAAACCCAACACTTTGTACATCTCCCTCCGCTGCTTTGTTATCCAATAGTGATTCGCTGGGAAATCTAAATCCGCGGACATTCCCTGGGCACCCTTCGTCTTTCTCCATGCGCACCCTGGCACAACCTCTGCTCTGACCTCCAGCCCCTCTTACATCAGGTCCCCGTTACGCTAAGGAAGCCGACGTCGAGACGTCTCCTGTACAGAGCTCCCCAAATGTGCCAAAACCTTCCAGCTGACCTCAAATCTTCCCCGTTATAGATTGTTTATTACTCTATGCATGTAACATTGTAACTGTATTGCTTGAAAACCAGACAAATGGTGTCCCTCCGGTATCCCACCGTCACATGGCTATTTGGCCGTTTATGTAACATATGCAGAAATGGGGTGCCTCGTGTTTGCCCCTAGGAGTCACCACTTCTATCCCAAAACATATGATTCGGCCTCCGGTTAACCCTTACACCAAACGTGTCAGCAACTGCCCTGCCCCTGAAAGCGTTAAACCGCTGGAAGACAGCAGACCACACGGCCCTGCTGTAAAGCCTCTGAACTTTGCCTCTAACATCATTGTTTTCTACCACCTCTGCTGAAAGGCAGCGCCACAAAAACCCAGTGCCGCCTGTAAAAACACTTCCTTCCTTCCCAAGCCCGGGCTCTTCCACCATCTGCGTCCCCGACCAGAAATCGCCGTGTCTGAAACACGCGTCCCCTTGTACTCGGCTAAATCCTTTAACGTATGTGAAAATTCCCAGCAAATTGCCCCCGCTCTGCTGCCAAGCTCTATATATTTTACAAATAAATCTTATCGAGGGGAAATTTAACAAAAAAGAGAGGAGTCTGTTCTGTACGGGGCTCTGGGGAGGATCAGTGCTACTGCGAAGAGCGGTGCGAAAACCTGGTAATAATTTTACAAGGCTGTTTGCATGAAAAAAAAGAAAGAAAGAGAAAAAAAAAGACGATAGTCATCACAAATCAGCAGAAAAAAAGGATTGATATTTAAGGAGGAAATCTCATTCCCAGACTCCGTCGCACAAACACAGGAAGCGTGGAGGCCAAGATGTATGGTCACACAAAAGCCATGTTTGTTTCACTGTTTGGGACGGTCGCTAAGGAACTTGGCACGTAACCGTAATAAAAAAAAATGAAAAAAAAATCTTTGACCTGGAAGCCGTCGGCTTTTACTGGGACCCAAAAAGTGAGCGAATGCATTAGACCAAAGCCTGCCGTGGGGCCGTCTGTGAGACACGATAAGGCTGCCTCCTGGCACTATGACATAAGCGTGTCGGCGTGCATGGAAACGCGCCGGCCCGGGAATTCCAGCAGTCATTTAGAAAAGAATAGGCCGCCTGAAGCCATCCAGTCGTTCGTGAAACGAATGTGCGACGCTACAAATGAGTAGCGTGTATGGGCTGGGCGGCTTGAGCAATTTCACAGACGCAGAGGTTTTTTGGGGAAGTTTTAAACGAGTTGGGGGAGAGAGTATCCTGAAAAATGACACTTGACAAGTGTGACAAGTGTATATATTTGATCTATACCAAATGATGTATAGATCAAAAGAAATCAGATACACAGTAATATGATCTAAATATTTGTATAAACGAGCAGCCGCAGAAACGCTAATAACGTGTAATAACGTGTAATAACGTGTAATAACGTGTAATAACGTGTAATAACGCAGCCGGGCTACATCTCGCACTGTGGTGACTTGCCGTCCGGCCGGCTGGTACAGAGAGGGTTACCCCGATGAAGCCAAGCTCTCCTGATTTCTATCCCAGAATTCCCTGGCATGTCGGCCCAATGTTTCCCAGCTGAGCCAGGCTCCCAGCCACATCTGGATTAGCTGAAACCGTTCTTACAACTTCTAGAACATTTTTGTGTGGTTTATTCCTGCCCCCCCCCTTGTACCCCCCCTTGCTTGGCTTCGCTTGCAATGAATCCAGCGAGAACGTTGCTAATTCACTCTGAACCCAACCGGTACCGTTTACATTATATTTACCGGGTATGGCTAAAAAAACACCAGTCTTCTCGGTTAGAGCCAAATGGTTAATGGCAATAAAGATGCCCGGCAAACAATAAGAAAAAAGAGAGCGAAGGGTGAAAGAAGGTTTGAGGGTTATAGTAATATAATAATTATATTTCTGTAGCACCCTTGGAATTCAACCATTAACGATCGGGAGCTGAAATAATGATATAATATAAGATACTATAATTATATATAATATATAAGATATTATTCTTTTAGTAGCTAAAATGATTGGGCGGACCAGGAACCCAACGGCTCTTATCTGCCATCAAATTACAAACGTCTACGTTAATCAGTGCTCCATAGAAACTTCTCCTTCACCTCCACCCAAGCATTTGTTAGCTGATTGTATCGAGCTTGGACCGTCGTCGCCGGAACCTTCTCCAGTGTTTGAATTGCAAGCGGCTCCACGCCCTTATAGGAATGCATCTTACTGCGCGAGAGGTGCTGATCCACTTAGACAAAACGTTAACTGCCCCCTCTCATACGCTAAGTAAATAAACCTCAGCGGATCTGCCACTTATTCCCGTCCTCTGAAGGTTTACCTGCCGGCAGCAACGCAGAAAGTTTTCTGGAGGAGGCAAATTATTTACCATTAAGGAACTATTTCTGTGAAGGGTTTGGTCATTGGACACCAGTAGAAATGGTGTTTTTTTTTCTTAACGCCGCAGTTTTACGCCCGGTAAATTGTAAAATGGCAAGTTACTGTACGGAATGGATCCTACTGCAATGCTTTAGTTAGCTTAATTAAAGACAACTAGGTAAGGAAGGCTTGATTGGAGAGCAGAACCTAAACATCTGCGGCCCTCACAGGCATCGCGTTGGCTTATGTTATGTTGCAGCCGTTACGGACCTCCGCGTGCTATCGCGGCCCTTTATTCTTGGCAGGCATGCTGCGCGCTGACAGGACAATAAAAATTCCACCTGTATGGAGAACAGACTGCGCACAAATCAAAAAATGTAACAATGCATAAGCCGGTGTTTCAATATAAATGTTGCTCCGTGCAGGTGATTCGTCTCTGGGGAAGACATCCCTCCCCGTGAGAAGAGGCTGCCAAGTCAAGAAGGATCGTGGCTATTTCATGTAGAAGACAGAACCCCATAACATTCACATTACTCATGGCTGCTTGTGAAGACAGCGACTGGAGTTGGGGAGTAGATTAATTCTTTTTATTTAAGTGTGATAAATACGTCCAAAAGCTTCACTTGTCTGCTTTTATTAATGTTCTTTCAGCAAGAAAGATTTATACAGAGAAATGTAACTTGTGTTGAGCTTTTAAAAGAACTCCGAACAAGTCTGGCCTTCATATCCGGTCAGTAATGGTCACCCTATAAGTGTTGGGTCGAGGTGCGTTGTGGTGTCAGTCAAGGTTCTAAGACCAACTCAACTGTGTTGACTGAACTCGATCGTCTTGTTTAGTCTCTAAAGTAACCACAGTCAAATGGGGGGCATTGCATCGTTCCTATGGACAGAACATCAAAGATCTAGGTTGTAGTCAAAAGGGTCTTCAAACGCGACTTCTTTGGGAACAGTTCCTCCATTGCACCCAACGGGAGTTTTATGAACAACTCAACAGTTAATGCAACCAGCAGTGTTAGCCAACGAACTCAACCTCACATGAACAACGCGACCAAGAAACTTTTAATAAAATTACGACCAATTCAACAGTAGTTGATTGTAGCTCAACAGCAGATTAGTTGAATGCTATGGCTCCTTGACAAAGTTTAGAGACTCTTGGTGGAATAGACAAGTGGCCGCTGACGTTGGGTACGACCACTGCTGTAGGCTCTTCACGTCAGGTCAGGCGGGATGGTTTTCGGATAGCAACTCAAAGCTTGGGGAATAGGACTGCCTGGATTTTAGTGACACCCCAGCCAGGAGCTGAAGCTAGAAGTCTTTGCTTTGGTTTGTTTTAACCCATGCCTCTATAACCTCCCCAATATATATATATATTTTTATTTGTCAGTAACATCCATCTGCTTCCTTTTTTGGAAACCTTTTAAAGAATGTCACAATTTATTTGAATTACTGTTTTTATTGGCTATGAATTACTGAAAACGTATAGGCATGTGGTACGAATTTACTAGTGGGAGGCAGTCCCGGATCCTGCTGAAATGAATTATGCTGTTTATTGAAGATATAAAGGGGGAAAAAATGAGGGGTGGGAGACACTTATTTACTACGAAATTTAAAAAAAAGATGAATTTACTAACAGATCTAAAGAAATGTACCAACTAAAAAAAACACATTAAAAATAGTTAGAAAACGCTCAATAAATACTCTGCGTAGTTCTCTTTAAGAATGAGTTAAGATAAGTAATTTGACTCTAGGGAGGCTAATGCTTTTTAGTTTTTAGATTGAGAATTCAAACATTTGGGAAGTTGCCATG
>VKOC01000008.1:35886300-35906794 GCA_009364415.1 Spea multiplicata
GTCTAGCGGTATAATGGCAGACTCTGTCCCAAGGAGCTTACAGTCTAGCGGTATAATGACAGACCCTGTGCCAAGGAGCTTACACTCTAGTGGGATGATAGAATACTCTATTGAATTGTTATATAATGTGCTAAAGCTGCTGCCGGGGGCTGGATGCAGGTTCTCGGTGCATCTTTAGGGTTGGCTGTAGGGGGCGCTGTATTGAAACGTGACCATGTGGGTAGATTTTCTCTATGACCTCCAAGGGTTAATATTAGGGCTATTAGTAGCTGCACCCAGTTTGCCAGGGAGACTGGTACGGAGTGGGTGTTTAACCCTTTCACCGCCTTTGCTGCTGTAACAGAACCCAAAGAGACAACCACCATATCCTCTATAACGTCACCCCCGTGGCACCATATGCAAATTATTCTCAAAGTAGTTCATTTGCATGCGGTTCCACGTGTGATGTCACACAATCCCATTTATTCTTGAGCTATACACTTGCTTGCAGGAATGTATGGGTCACCTTATATACCCCATGTCTCGTCACACATACAGAACCATTCCTATTACACACCTATGTATTTAACCCCTTTCCTTACATGTTTTTGGTGACAGATGGACCTTTTCAGCCCCCCAATAAAGTGCAAGATGTTCGGTCTCCACACATGAGCCTAGGAGGGGCAGATTGATTACGGCACCTGTCCTGATGAAATTACCTGCCAGGAGATCCTGAAACCTCCACTGCTGAACGACACCGTGCGAGGTATGTCATAGACGCACTAATACCCCCTATAATATGTTCGTTATTAGGGCATCTGACGTCAGACCTCATGACTCATTAACGTCATTAATGACTGTATGATGTAATAAGCGATAAGAGGGCAAACAATGTAACTCATGGTAATTGTGATGAAGCTTCTCGTTCTATAACCCTTTGCAGGCCGGTAAAGGAAAGAGTTAATGCATGGCGGCGGTACGTAACTTGCTCTTATGGGAAACGTAATGTCTGTTTTCTGTAAAAGCAGTTTTAATGAGTTAGTGATGCTTCTCGGTAATCTCTGAAAGACCCCAGAGCCGGGCTCTTTCCATCTTTCTAGTCCCTCTGCTGGGAGGCTATTCCATGCATCCAACACCCTTTCAGTACAAAGTACAACATCTCTATTGTGTTTGCCAGTCCAAACAATCCATTATCCCGGCAGTATCCGGACGCTGTAAGCACTTTATACACGGACGCGTGTAACCCGGGGGTTTAGTGCAGGGCTGAAATTGCCCCCCACCCCTGGCATTGTATGCCCTGCAATTGCTCAACGTTTTCGAGCGGAGTCTGCTATTTGCAAACGCTCCCTGACATCAGAAGTCAGGACTCTGGCTCCTCCCCACTGTCTCCGTGGAAACAGTTGCCTGGGGGGGGTTGGCAGCAAAGCATTGTGGGAGTTTGCCAGCACTGTGTCTGGGAGGAGGGAGGGTAGTGATTGGCATGTGAAGTTACCCGCTTCATTCCATAGGGTTGGGGTGTGGGGTCCCAAATTATATACGTGTATATATATATATAGCTACAAACTGTCCCGCAACTCACTCACCCATGGAGTAAGCCAACCAGTTTCTTTTTCTTTTTTTTAATTAAATCTGGCAACTTTTTTAATGCTTTATTTCTATGATTCCAGCAAGTCCAAGGAAGGATACGATGTATCGGGTGGGACTAAACGTACCCACCATAAAAAATCAAACAAACACACAGCACACGGTTTTATCACCGATGCCGCTTTATATTTTAATATTTAATACAATGAATGGTTTTTCTAATGCCGCCGACAGAAAGAAAGAAAAAAAGCTGGGATTGAAATCACATTTGCCTTTTAGACTTAAAGGGGCATCCCATGAGGCCCCACCACTGAAGCATGCGCATTGTTGTGCTTTATAAGTAAGATATTAATAATAATAAAAACACTCGTGCCTTCGCTGTCTGGGTTTTGGCTGCCCGATGTGGTCAATCACCAGCAGGAAAGTGCCCCCGTAGCATGCGGCCGCACGTATCCAGCTGGCCCCTGGGCCGGCGCTCGTCTCATACATTTAAGAGGATTTCAGGGACATTATGGAAGCCTGGGACAGAAGTATGTGTCGGAGGACTGACCGGGATCTTGTGATTTGCCCCGTGTTTGCGCTGTGAAGGTGTTATTGTGTCTGTAAATCCTGTTTGTTCTGGCAATGTCAATAGAATTACCGCGTGCAGACAACAATTCATCTAATACTCATATGGGGGAAGGGGTAACGCGGGGTTCCCACCACTCCGAGACCACGCAGAGTGGCCTGTGTGAGTAGCACTGTAAGCACCAAGGCGCAAGGACTCCTTTCATACCAGTAGACTGTAAGCTCCTTGGGACAGGGTCTGCCATTATACCGCTAGATTGTAAGCTCCTTGGCACAGGGTCTGCCATTATACCTCTAGACTGTAAGCTCCTTAGCAAACTTTATTGGGATGTCCCAGTATTTTTTTTGGGGGGGTTATCTGCACCTCCTATGGCACAACTAGAACGTGATCGCACATAGTCAATAAAGCATTGAGTGGTTTGAATAACAATAACTTTATTGCATGATAATATATGCCAACCACGTTGGTACAACAGTTACAAATTAAGGCCCTTTTTATGAAAATAGATTATATTCCGCGCGGACTTTTTCACATCCGCTGGGGGCTTACGGGCGAGGCGTAACTCTCCGTGCTAATATATAAACGCTTGTTCTATACAGTACATAGTTATTTGTCATGATACCCATTTGACACTTTTGTATATTAAAGGAATATTTTTTTAATGTAACCCCAATGGTGAATAGAGAACAGAACGCGGAGTCCTTACAGGATAATGTCGTTCGGCTTTATACCGAGCGCAGGTTCCCGCCAGCGGCTTCACTGTCTGCCGGGCTGAGAAAAGAACTCCCCAGTCCCAGTAACCAATGCTTGGTGGGGTTTCGCGATCTCACCCCAATTATCTGGTAGAACCCAACGACCACAGAACCTGGAAGCAGCGCAAGCACCTGGGATTCATGGCTTTTCACGTCCCTTCTTATTACATAAGGCCGTGGCTACAATGTATTATTTGTATGTATGGCCTTATTAACGATGGTGAGAAGTTGACCTTCGGAATTCTGACACCCTCTCCCTTGCTGTAATAGTTATTCTGGACTTTATGTAGCTGGTAACAGGTTAGTGAGTTGAGTTAGGGCATACACTTCAGGTACACTCATCGTAACCAGGAAAGGGGGGAAATGGCTCGTTATCCTGAGTGTTTAGTCTGAAATGTACTGTAAACTGTAATGTCTTATAAATGCATATAAAAAATACATTATATACCCGTTTTAAATGTCTGTTGTTGCAATCGATAATGTACATTTTCTATAATGACTCGGGTGTGACATCACAGCGGCCTACTCTCCTGAGTGATGACATCACAAACTGGGGAGTTGTGGGAAGGGCTGCTTAGCAAGATCATTCAGAACCTTTTAAACACAAACCCCCGTTTTAACAAAGTCTATTTTTGGGAGAGGCACTGGCATTCTTTCTTCATTAAACGTATTTTGTGTTGGCCGTTCGAGTCACGCCTTACGATCCTGGTGAGTAGGTGCATGTCTGCTCCGTAAAGCTTCAGCATGCGCGTGTAAACCCTAAAGCGCATCTACAGTCCAATTAGTAAAGGGGCAGTCCAAGTAGTGGAGCATTAATGTCGGGCGTCCTTTCACCGGCTCTTGGTAGGGTAGTTGGGGGGCGCAGGGTGTATTTAAGGTCACCGGCGGCTCTTACGTTCGTGTTTCTCAGTGCAAAATCCAGGTGCAAAACAATTGGCACGAAGCACGGAACGCCGTCAATGTCCGGCGGGTGTCGTAGTTCCCATCCTGGTTGGTCCATGAAACTCAGTAAATGTCACCCTGCATCTTCAGGATCCAGTGTAGCGTAAGATGGACATCTTTATCCATGAAGCCCTGATGGACAAGAAGACAGAATCAATTCTAGATCTAATGGCAGGGATCTTTAAAGTGGGATCACTGGATCTCTGTGTCCTCCTGGAGATCTGCTCTATAGAACCGATCACAATACGCTAGAGGAGATCTCACTAGGGATCAATAAAGTGGGATCACTGGATCTCTGTGTCCTCCTGGAGATCCGCTCTATAGAACTGATCACGCGATCTATATAATGGGATTACTACTTCTGGCGTTAGTCTTTTCAGATAATCACAGATAACTTAGAATTTCCTGATTTTCCTGATTCAGTATAAAAACTCAGTGTATTTTCTTTTATAGAATGTACGTGACTCACTCCGTAATCATTTTCTGTATTATAACAACACTGTTTTCCTGTTCTGCAGGTCCCACTCCTGGCAGAAGAGATTATTTGTATTCATTAAAGTTCTGAATCACCCATAAAGGCGTTCTGTTCCACTCCTTACCTGAGCTGCGTGGAGCAGGTGGGTTCTGTATACAGAAATGATTTCCTGGTGCCGTTTGTTTGTGTCCTAAGAGAAATGACTGTTATTTATACCGCACACATCATATTTTTTTCTTGCTTTATAAATTTAAAAAGAAGCCTCAAACTCTTAAGCAAATTCAACAGAAAGCAAAGCAGAGCAGCCGAGCGAACGATTATCCGGAAAAAAAGAGAAAATTGTATCAAAGGGTCAACGTTTCAGGCTACAACGAGACCTTCGTCAGGCAGGGTGAAATGCCCGCCGTTCACGGGTTTACTTTAATAAGTTTAAGTTAATTCTCTTTTTTTTTTTTATTTATACGATTCCAATGTTTTTATCACTTTTGTAAGTCCATACCTCAAGCTGGGCCATCAGGTTCTCACACTTCATCTGCTGCTCTACAGTCTCCTTGGTCGTGGAATCCAGTTCCTTCAGCAACTCTTCAATCTTACAACAACAAAAATATCTGGTCAAACACTTGGGCGTGTGAAATCTTCACCATACAGGTTACCGCCACCTGCTATTTTGTATATTTCTATCATGTTATTTAAATTGACAGCTCGGGGTTTGTTGGCTTCCATTTTTTTAAAGCCCAAGAAAATCTTAAGAACTTAAAATATTATTATTTTTATTTTTTTTTGAGTCACCACTTCCACCAATTTTCAACCATATTTCTAATGGTGAAACTTGTCAAGACCACATGACAATAGTTTTCTCTCTTTACAGAAATGGTGTTTGAGATCCCTTTGGAGAGACCAGAAATGGTTTTAATTATTACACATTTACCTTCTCCTGTTTCTCCTGAGACCCTCGGCAATGCTCATCACATTTCTCATTCAGACGACTATTTTCCTCTTCATATTTACGTGTCTCTATCCTCAGAGCGTCTCTCTCTGCCTCTAGCTCTTTCATCCTCTCTTCTAGATGTGTTGACCTCTCCCTCTCGGATGTCAGCTCATCTCTTAAGTACATGGATTCTTTGGAAGCATCTGTAAGTTTCCCTGACAGTATTTGGACATCCTCACTCAAAGCTGTAATTCGGACCTCTAGTGTCTTCATGTCCCTCTCATACTCCTGTATCCTCTTGGCTTCCCTGGATCTCAGTATCTGCTCCTCCACAGCTTTTTGTTCCAGTTGCTTTTTAAGGATAGTAACCTCCTCACCCCTCTTCTCCAAGTTTACTTTGTATGCGTCATTTTCCTCTTTTAAAGATTCTACTGTCCTTTGGACGTCAGCCATCTTGTTATGGTGTTCCTCTCTAGACAATGAGCTTGATGCTTGACTTGTGAGCTGATCCCTCAACTCAACGATGCTCCCCATGGCTTGGAAGAGCCTCTGCTTCAGCATCTCTGTTTCCTTAACCTGGGTGTCCAATTTGTTGGTTACTTCGTTCAATATATTGTTGTGATCAGTAATCGGTATGTTCTGAGCCTGATTTTCCAGAAGCTTATGATTTTCCTTTTGCAAAGCTGCTTTCAGCTGCAATGCTTCGTTATATTTCATGACCAGAGTGCCTACGTTCCAGTAAAGTTCCTCCAAGGTGTCGCTTTGGAACAGTTCTCCACGTTTATTGGTTCCTTCTCGTAATATTTCTGGTGGGAAGCTGTCCTTCAGCATCAGCATTTCATTCTCCTGGGACTCCAGCCTCGAGGTCAATTTCTGGAGTTTGCCCTGCTCGGCTAGCAGCTCGTCCGACAGGAGAAGAACTTGCTGCTTGTAATCCTTACACAGATCGTCCATTTCTTGCCTCAGGGCGTACTCTGACTGTAGACGTTCTTGCAAGGCAAGGAGCCCTTCTTCTAAATTATGCTTCTCTTGGCTGGCGTGGTTCATTTGGGTGAGAAGATTGCTATGGGTCGCTTTGAGCGACGACAACTCAAACTGAAGCTCTGAAACGTTTTGCCTCAGTGAGTGGATGGCGTCATCACCAGCCTGCTTACTTCCCTGCGTAGAGGGGGAACTCAAAGTCTTAGAGATTCCCGGTGCGGTCGATTCATTTCCCACCATACGGTTATCAGAAGGTCGTATTAACTCACTTTGTAGACATGGCACATTGGTTTCCACCCTTTTCTGGTGGTTGAGTCCCTCCATATTGTTCTCCGTCTTGTGCTCACCTACAGACCCGTTCATAACAAGTCCGGAGTCACGCCTTTCTGATGTACTTAAGACCAGGTTCTGTTGAGCCCTCTCGATATTGTCAAGATATTTCTCTATTGTTCTTATGATCTTTTCCCAGTTGCCTTCGTTTTTATCTAAGACGTCCAAAGACACCAACCCAGAGCCGTTCTTAAATGCTTCACTCCCCCCCAGCGCCTCTGCTGTTTTTGTGTGCCTGTTAGTAGAGTCACTCTGCAACGTCTGGACTAATTCCTTCAATGCTTTGATGTTATTTTGCATTACGATCTGGTCATTATTATGCGTGTCCGTCCTGGTGTCAATCAGAACGTCTTCCTGACCCTGGAGTTTTTGTAATAAAACCAGAAGATCCTCTTTCTCCTGAGTGATATCTGAGATCTGTTCCTCTAGGTCCTCAACCACCGTGCTCTGTATTCTCTTCCGCTTCTCAAACTGAGACAGGACTTCTCTCATGTTCTCCAGGTGGCCTTCTAACTCGGCCACTCTCTGACGCGCGCTTTCCTCGTTCTCTTTGGCAGCGGTCGTGGCTACTTGCAGGTTCTTCACTTCTTCCTGATGATGTGTTTGCTGCTGTTCCACCTCTGTTATCCTTTCCCTAAGCATCTTCACCGTGTCCTCGTGTCGTCTTCTCTCTTTTTGTTGATGCTCGTTGGCGTTTTTTACTTGCTCTAGCACCCGATTTAGAAGCCCACATGGGTCAGGCGGGTAAGACTCCTGTCCAGTGGCTCCTTGCCTTTCTGCTTGGCCATCAAGAAGACCACTCAACTCTTCCACCAGTTTCTTGAGTCTAGTCTTCTCCAGCTGGCTCTCCTCCATAATGCTTTCCAGCTCTTGAGTCTTCATCATCAGGTCTCCCTGTAACCATAGACCCCTCTTCTGTTCTTCTTCATATCTCCTCTTCCACATGTTCAGCAGTTCCTGCTCTCGAAGGTTAGTTTGAGGAGGTACCTGAAAGGATGTACATATTGAGTCATCTTTCTATGTATTATCATATGACCTCAAACTTATGAATTATAAAACAGGTATATGCAACCTATAATCAGACCTCTAGCAATGCATTCTTCTATAAGTTGAAGAACGTATCTCCTTGTGTCTGGCTGAAAGAGGACTCTTTCCCGGGTGGGATTACCTTTCCATGAGGTTCAGCTTCGCTTATCCCAGACATTATTTATCAACATTCTGATTGGTGATGTTTAACATATATTGCTTTACCTTGCCAGCAGATGCACTTTCCTCTTGTGATCCTTCTCCTGCTGGGGGGAGGGGAGAAACCGTATTAACATTTAGTTTTTAACCTAATTCTAGCATTTAAACCCAAACCATCATACAAGCAATTGTCACAGAACAGGACATTTCAAGCTTACAAGAACTCGGTTACGTGTCTGTACAGTGAAACCCAGCATCTCTAGGCTTCGCTGGCATGGCCGCCACAAACTCACCGCTTTTCCTTCTGTCCAGCGCAGCTTGGACCAGTTTCTTGAGGGACTCATCTCTGGCCTGACTGGCATAAGCCAAAGCATCACAGCCCCTGTTATCTTTCGGCCGGGGGTCCGCTCCTTTAGATACGAGGGTCTCTGCCGCC
This sequence comes from Spea multiplicata, assembly GCA_009364415.1. Taxonomy (NCBI): domain Eukaryota; kingdom Metazoa; phylum Chordata; class Amphibia; order Anura; family Pelobatidae; genus Spea; species Spea multiplicata. The sequence goes on from VKOC01000008.1 coordinate 35,894,461, forward strand.
TGGAGATTGCCCTTCTCGCATGCCAGGATCAGCGCTGTCCTGATGATGATGATGGTGAACATTTTTATTTTATTTTATTTTTTTTACTAAAGTAGACAATTAGAAGCTCTGTTTCGTTGCTTTCTCATAGTACCTCACCCTAATTTGGGGTAATAATACAGCATTTAAGAGACAGACGTGGATAGAATCAGAATACTGCCTATTCCTCTAGAATGTTTCCTTCCCAAAGCTCGTTCTAGAGAAAAGGGGCCCTGAGACACTGATTGTCGTGTGCTGAAAGGGTGAAGACCCCGATACCCGCCATGGTTTTGGGGCCTGGAGATGACAGATGGAACTACCATGTTCCTTTTATTTTTAATCACTAGTTTGCTAGCAGAGCAGTGATAATTTGTAAATCACGGACCAGGCGAAGGCGGACAGGATAAATTAGCAGGAAGGGGAAAAATTAGACCTGGTTATATAATCTGAACACATAGCTTAGGTAAGTACTGTGTGTACCATCTATGCGGGGTGTCAGATCTTAGGGATTTTAGGAGCCCCGGAGTTCCTTACTTTTTCTCTCGTTCGGTGAGGTCGATCTGAGCGCCTCGGTCCAGCAGTAAGGAGCAGACCATCGGATGGTTCCTCTGAGCAGCGATCATTAGCGGCGTCCGTCCATCCTGAAAGAGTGTAAAAAAAAAAAACCCATTGGGATCTATTTTTATGAACAAAAAAACATTCTTATTGGGAAACAAAAATACAGGAAATACTAAAAAAAATAAACAGGGAGGATGAGGACCGCATGACTTTTACAACAAGTTATCATTAGATATTATCTTATTTAATAAGTGATGTCATTTGATAAGATTTCTGGGCACCACTCCGACTTCCTGTATCACCTGTGGTTAGATACCTGCGGCTAACATTGGGAGAAAAGATAAGAATCTGGAATGTGAAGTTTCATTAATTTATCTAAGCCCGGTGGTTCAGGCCGAGCCTTTCCTATAACTACTCCTCGAGGCCTCTATTTCAATGAAATCCTCCCTTTTTGGTATTTTTTTGCATTCTCCCTCCCTTCCTTGCTCCTCAAGCTGGAAGCAATCATTTCAAACGATACTCTTGGATATTTTGAATAAGTCGGCAGAAGCCCGTGGAATTTCCTGCGTTTTGGTAGAGAGGGAACCCAACTGTTCTTCGGTGAACAGCCGTTGTCTCGTAAAGTTCCATGTGACAATCATGAACGCTTAGATATTCTGCTAAGGTCACGGTGGGAGTGGAAAGCCGCAGGTAACCTATCCCTCACCCGTTAAATAGCAACTCGTTAATGGAAGGATGACTATGTAACCTCCTCTGTGATAAACCTACGTCATCAGCGGCGTCCAGGATAGTGTCTTCTGCGTCACATAGTAACAACGTGCTGGAAACGCAACCAGAAGAGGCTACAAGAAACACAACGACAATTATACGTTACACCACAGCCATGAAAACAGCGTAATCCACAGTCTGAATAGTTCAGCGTGACCATCCTTAAAGACATTGAGGAATAATAATTGATGAACAAATGTCTAGGTTTAACATGTTCTAACGCATCTCTGTCCTAGTCCATTCTATAATGTGGAGCTGCTGTCCTTGAAGATGAATAAATTAATTATATTTCTTACAGTTTTGGAAGCTGCTGTTTTCTGTAATTTAATAAAAAAAAATTGAGCCAAACTACCTCCATAACTTACCTGCGCAGTGCAGAGGCGTCTGACTGCGGAAGTCTATGGAATCCTCGTGGGCGCCACGCTGAAATCGACAAACAAGACAATCAGTTTGGCAGCCAACCTTCGCCCCCGGCGGAGAAGAACAGGCCGCCTTCAACATGGATTTATGAAACTTTGGAATGTTGGAGATCGACCGTGAGCGATATGTCTTGGATTTACCTTCAGCAGTCAGAAGGAGGCTGAGACTCACCTGGAGGAGAATCTTGACGCAGTCTGGGTGGCAGTTGTTGGCAGCCAGGTGTAACGCGGTGTAGCCTGCGAATAAATATGTCATTATTATACACGTGTGTATAGTGACTGTGAACCCATGTCCCTCAAGTTGTCTGCCATCAGTATGGAGCAGTGAAGGCAACACGGCCCCCCAATAATCTCCACACCATCCATTCAATGAATGGAAACCATCTTAAGAGTAACAAAACCCATCTTTCTGTCATGGTGATGGGTGACATGTCTTGGTGGGCAGAGGCCGGCAGAGCAAATGTCACCATCCCTTCAGCGCTCATGATCATGGTCTTGAGGGAACACCAGCCATATGCCCTCTCACCCCATGTGTCAACGGCCATGCGTCATGATTCCCATATTACATATTTGTGGATGAGTCCGATTCCGCATTAGAGGTTTTTAGGGCTGCGTTGGGGAAGCCCAACTGGACCAACATGGAAGAAAACTTGATAGCCTTGATAGCGACCAGCGGTTAACAAACATTAATATTACCGTCATCAGTCTTGGCGTTGATCTCCACCTTGTGAGACAGGATGACATTTAGACAATCCGTGAGACCTTTGGCTGCGGCCAGATGGAACCTAAAAAAAATAAGTACGAGAAGGTGCGTGTTCTTCAGTTACAGTGCAAGAACCCTCAAACATTGACCTTCTCTAATGAAAACGAATGCAATGTGTATTCGGGATATAGAGTGAATATTATTCCTAGGAGGTGAACAAATTCTTCTATCTTAAATATTCTATATGAAGTGATGCAAAATAATATATACTTTTATTATATTTTAATACATAATCTAATTTTTCCATTATATTTACAAAATAATAAAAATAATCCTCAAATTGTGTTTAGTGAAATCCATGGACCTATTTTATGCTTCTGGTACGATATTGGATGTAATTTTAGTAAATATCTGCAACCTGTTTTTCCAGATACACCCAATATGAGGAAAAATACCCTTCCGAGACATTAAAATGTATAGAAGCCCCACATACGCAGACAGTCCTTTGGGGCTGGCCTTGGTGGCTCTGATGAGCTTCTTTGATAGAAGAGAAGAGACCTTCTTGGCATCTCCTTTCTCCACCGCTTCTAAGAGCTTCTGGTCATGTCTCATCCACTTGTCCACCTGCAGAAGAAAAGACCCCAGGTAAGTCTCATAACCAAGACATTAATGGTTAAAAATGGACCGGCACCACAATGGAACAATCCAGAAGCTGCCCGGTAAGTCCCAAATTTGACAACATTTTGTGCTGTTGATGCATAAGTATTTTGTTTAAGATGTCTAATAACGCCATTATTGCCTGTAAGCCACAATTCCATTCAATGTTGCCAGATAAGAACCTGCCTGTCAAAGATTTCTGGGTTTATTTAGTTTATTTTGGGTTTTTTGGTATAAATAATGTCGTTTCCATATCTCTGTTGGTACCGCATGAAACACGGATCCTTTCCGCATCTTACCTCCCACTAACACACTACACTACAGTACACAAAAGCAGAGGGTGCGACCATTGTGTCCGTCCGTCCGCCCCCCAGCTGCTGTAACCGCCACAATCCGTCGAGAAGATAAGGCCCCGTAGGCATCGCCAGCAATCACTGACATCTGTTACATAGCCAGACGGGGCAATAAACGGCCGGCAAGCTCACGGCACTTTGCCAAACAACGAGGGACGAACGTAGACGCTCGTAGCAATGAATAGATCGCGGGGTATACAGCGGTAACGAGGCACTGCCCGTGTGTCACGATGTCGATTGCCCAAAGAGCTTGCAATCCTTTTTTTATTGAGGATCAAATCATGTTTTGTAATTGTCTTTAGCTGTCGGCCGTTCACCCAACGTCTTAAATAATAACACTATTAGGATAAAAAACCTAAAACTTTATAATTTCACCAATCTGCCTAGTGAACCGGGACGAGTTTTTCAACCCGCCAGACAAATTTCACAGCGACGCTAACGGAAATGCCATTGATATCGCCGCGGTAACGATATTTCTGGGAAAACTGCCGTTTTGTGCATTTCGAGGTCATTGGCACTTAAAGGCAAACACAGAGCCCGGGATGCAAGGTCCGCCCGGCCGCGTAAACACAACAAGGGAACGTTAAGAGCCTTTCATTTAAAGCCAATTTGTTGTTTTTCAAAAGCCTGCCAAAAATATAGACATTTGGCCAAAGACATAATTTCCTAATTTTATTACGGCGTGCGAAGCGATGGAATGTTTTCTCTGCGCCGGCCGAGCGTGGAAGAAGTGCAGGCGTCTGACCCAGATGTGGAAGCCAGGTCCTGGGTAGCGCAGGAACATTAAAGCCGAGATCCGAGCGCCGCCGCGGCCCGCGAAGGAAGGAAGTCGCAGAGCGCTTTACTTCTTCTAATAATTCCAATTATTTCAATGGAATGCCGCTGCGACTGCACCATTCTGTCGGTTGCCATGGCGTCCGTGCCGCCTTTTATGTTTCCAGCCCTGGAGCGCAGGGTTGGGGACACCCTTGGCAAACCAGTCCAATGTTCACTCACGCACAATCTCACCCGACAGCCTCTGTGTCCGCCGGGGCCACGGCAAACAACCGGTGAGATGGAGTGAAGCAGCAGCGACACCGTTTGATGCAGTAATCGGCGAGACCCCATCGGGGCTGCTGATGGAGGCGGTAAAGTAGGACTTTAAGAAGTCCGGGAAGTTTATTCCTTGGAAGGTAATACACGGCGCTGTCATAGCGGGAGCCGTGCTGCTGGGCTACGAAACCGAAAGGGTTTCAAATACTTGGTGATAACACTCGCTACATGCAAATACATGATTATGCAAACCTGAGAGACGAGATAGTTGGTATGTACTAAGGTGTGCACAGGTTTCGCTCAGTATAATGTGTTTTTTGCTCCTTGTGCAGAAGGCAAAGATCCTGCCCCAAGTATAATAGATGGTTACAGGGGTGGAAAAAGTATAAGTGGGGGGGGGCATTGCTGTTATGTGCCCTCACAGGCAGGGATTTGAGGTGTTGCGTTACCTCGAAATCCAATCCGGTGGAGAATGCGTTGGCCGGGGGGGGGGGTTCAACAATTTATCCAATTTCAATTTCCAACAAATTGACTTTGGTGTCACAATCTGATTCGTTAATATGAGCTTTGGTTTGTGACGGGGGTCACCGGCCGTCCTTCTGTGTGCCAGGACCAAGAACACCGACACAAATTTATAGCCTGCAACAACACATCCCCGTCACTGTGTATAACAACGCGTCCCCCTCACTGTATACAACAACGCGTCCCTGTCACTGTGTACAACAACGTGCCCCCCTCACTGTGTACAACAACGCGTCCCCGTCACTGTATACAACAACGCGTCCCCGTACGCTGTGTCAAACGCCCGTCACTGTGTACAACACTGTCCCCCTCACTGTATACACAACGCATCCCGCACTGTATAAACAACGAACGCGTCATGTGTACAACACGTCCCTTCACTGTATACACACAAACGCACCCTCGCCTGTAATACACAGGCGTCCCCGTCACTGATAACAACAACGCGTCCCGTACACTAATACAAACGCGTACTGTGTACAACACGTCCCTTCACTGTATACAACAACGCTCCCCTCACTGTTCAACAACGCGTCCCGTCTGTATACAACACACCACGCGTCCTGTATACAACAACGCCCCCTTTCAACAACGCGTCCCCGTCACTGTATACAACAAGCGTCACTGTGTACAACACGTCCCCGTCACTGTGTATACTACAACGCGTCCCCGTCACTGTGTACAACAACGCGTCACTGTATACAATAATGCATCCCCGTCACTGTAACCAAGAGCTATTACCGTGTCCCCTGCTACCCCCACTGACCGCTACGTGGGGCGCCAGCTGCCGTTCACTACGGCTTTTCCACTAAGAAACACATCTTGGGGTAACCCTCTGGGGGGCAGTTTCTGGAGGGATCCGGGTGCATTATATCTACGGGGGGCATGTTAAGAAGCTGTGTTCCTAAAGGGGCTGTTTAGAAAGGCTTTGCAAGCATTAATCTAACACCTCTGCTGGATAGCTGCTCCATGGATCCACTCATCCTACAGAACAGCCTGAACCTTATCCATCCCTCTAACTTACTAATATGGCCCCTGGTTCCAGATGCCCCCGTTACTCTCCCCTGGGGACAGAGGGGGTTAAACCAGCAGGGACAGAGGTGGCCCTTGGCACCGGCACCGAACCCACGCGCCAAGCCGGCAGCCGCGTTATAAATACCCACGGGGACTTGCGAAGTCGAACAGGAAAATATTTTCTTCATCCTTCTCCGCTTCTGCCTTCCTCCTGAGGGTTTTCTGACCGCGGCCGGCTAGGTGCTCATCTTGTTAAAACGCCAGGAATGGGACGGTGTGCCGCGGGGAGATTGGCACGGGTAGCGTGACAGAGACAGCCGCAGCAAACACGGCACATAACGAGTGAGAGGGAGAGTGGAGCGGGGAGAGTGGAGTCAGTAGATGCACTCCCACATGCACTCACATGTCTGTGTGTTGCAACGGGACAACATGTTTAACACTTTGTGCGCTGGCTCTCCCTGCAGTACGTGTGTGTGTGTGTGTGTTGGTCACAGTACCGGGAGCTGTAGGGTTAATCCTTTCACCCAAGAGGGGAAGAAGTTTGTGACACCTTTTAGTGGTCAGGACCTCAAAGGTCCTTCCTTCAAATACCCCCCAAAAGGGTAGAAACATTGCTTTAAGGCTTGTTGGGGGTAATGTTCTCAGCCGTTGCAGAGTTACTAGCCCATTAGATCTTCTTAACCCCATGTTTAACCCTTTGGGCAGGAGGCTGTAGGTAACGCTTCTGTTCGGGGTATCTGAGCTCTTGGTAGTTTAGAGTTAACCCTTTGGGGAGACAGTACTGGGGTTACCGCCTGCAGTGGGGTGAGACCTTCCGAGGGTCTTCTCTGCCCCCTGTATGTGACGTTCTCACCGTACCCTGAATATTAGAGGGCAGAGTGAAGAGTTAAGAAGGTGTTTTCCCCGTTCAAGGCATCTCGATCTGCCCCCGGGTCCCACCGCAGACATGAAACTGAGAGCCCCGGGGCAGGGCAATTTCGGGGAGGGAGCCTTTGATATCTGGCGCTGGGAACAGAATAGGTGTCGGGAGTAATTTGGAATCTCGGTAATTCAGAGAGCCGGCTGAGTACGGTGTACATTATATTGCTCCAGAATGCGACGTCCTTTACTGGGGGTCTCTATAGCCCCCCAAACCAAGGCAGTCTCTGGTTGAGGCAGGACTCGGGGCTGTCGCCCAGGTGATCCTCTTTATTTCCGTGATAAATAAGATCCCTCCCTTCCCTGGGTGTCGGAGCGAAACTCGAGTCAGGTCGGGACACGCAGAGCGAGGCAGATCCTGAGCATGGGGCTCTCTGTGAATGTGCAGCATGCGCGTCCATGCCCAACACGCAGACAATGCTGCACCGGCATAGCAGGACTGAGTATCACCGCGTGGGCTAGCTCTAGAACATGTCCCGGGGGCTGTTGGTAGCACAGGCGACGGGTTTAATGCCACATAAAACATAGAATCGGTCTGTATAATTAAGTAGCCAGTTGTTAACTTTGGGTGAAACTAAGTCACTTTCTATTTCTTAGCTTCTTGGTGGATTCCACGTAAAATGTTACAAAACTTTTAGGCGGGGAGACGCTCCGCGCGCCGGCTTTCCGCTCCTCCTCGCCTGTGGGGCTTTCCGACATTACCGTAAAGCGTACTGACCCAACCCCCGCCCACTCCGACGTAGCCTCAGTTCGGTAGGGAAATCTCGCCTGATACAATGGAGATCTCTACTCAGCTGACCCGTTAAGGAGGACACAGCCACGGTGCAACCATAGTCCTTAAGACGGTGGCCATGGAGGGAATGGTTGACTCGCTTCCTTGGGTCAGGCCTATGGGATGGTTGGAGGTAAGTACGTCACCGGCTCCATGGTAGACTACGAAGACGGCCACGGAATACACAACAAATAATACAAGGTTACTCCGGCCCGATTGACATCTACACCAAAAAAGTGATGTGGAAGCAAGTCCACAAACAAGATGGGCGCATATCCTGCCCTGCTTTGCATGCGCAAAAACATCCGCTCGCTTTGGTCCAAATATCCTGCCGGCTGTCTGCTAACCCCCTTCCATTCCACCAGACATTGGGCTCGGTTGGACCTTTCCCAGCCACTTGTGTGACAGGAGAGACTGTTTTACCCTCCGTAACATCTTAACGTAAAGGAAACGCTCTTAGAGGACGCAAGAGAACTGAATGTAGATCGGAAGGGTGGAAAATAACAGTGAGGGTTTCTAAACTCAGCGTTGTGGATTCAGTCTCCAGCTCCATTCATCAAGTCTACTCAACTTGAATGTTTTCTGGACTGGAGGCGATGGCGGCTCCTGACAACATGATGGTGCCAGAGATAAGGACTTCTCGCCTTAAGTCCTCCAGCCGGTGGTTTCCACCGGATTCTCCTGCGAAGTATAAGCGCGGTTAGGTCCAGAACTGGCGGAGGACATCGGCGGCCGGCTGCAGCTGATGAGGTCCTCCGGAGGAAGACTCCAAAGTTGAACTTTTATGAGTTTTCAGCCTGTGTCTGACAATCGCTTCTTTTATCCGTCTTCTTGCTTGGTGGACTGGAAACAATTGCCCCAAACACTAGATTAACATGACGTTTGTACTTTAAAAACTCGGCCCTTGATCTGTTTGTTTGCAATGAGTGGAATCTCTCGATTTGCCGGGAGAGGACACTTCTGGACTGGGTATGGCCGTGATCTTTGTCCATCCAGTAGTCGAGTGCCATGCACGTTTTCTCTACTCTTGGCTCAAACTAATTCAAACTCCCTGTCCTTTATACTTTTTCTGTAATTGCTTGTTGGCCACAAACATGCTCCATATCGCCATCCTAGACCAGTGCCTAGACGAACCTCTATGTACCCTACCCTGCCTTAACGGTCTTCCTTGCCTAGTTGTCACCCCCCCCCCATGACCAAATGGTTCTAATAAAGGTCTTAATGAAAACCATGACTGGTCAGGAGGTAAAGGGATTCTAGATGAAGTCACCTGTATTCAAGCAGGGATTTCAGCTGTGATACAGCAGAGAGGAACACATAAGTCGTGTAGCTCGAATTTTAGGAAAAACTCCCTTCCTGCCCCTTGCAGAAAAGACTCCACGACTGTGCCTTTAAAAGGACCTTCTCACCTAAACAGGTGCTACAGCGCCAAGGTTAATACTGCAAACAAAAAGTCAAGAATGCCCTGGGGGGGGGTGTTAATCTCCGAGCAATTATTGGCTTCAGGATTTATTACCCCCCACCCCTGTAAAATCATTACATGTCTGCGTATGTAGCCGAGGCCCGTGTCTTCACCTGCTTGTCAACCACGGAATGACCCGGGTAATGTCTGCTTAATGGGACAACTCCCATAACGCAACCGATCGCCAAATACTATTATATTATACTATTATATTACACTATTATTATATTATCTCTTATATTATACTATTATTTATATATTATATTATTAAATTATTATTATACTATTATTATATTATTATCTATAATTATTATATTATTATACTATATCTATTATTATATTATACTTTATATTATAGTCTTATGTTATACTATTATTATATTATACTATTATACTATTATTATATTATATATATACTATTATACTATTATTATATTATACTCTTATATTATTATATTATACATATTATTATATTATAGTATTAATGCTCTAGGAGGGAGAGTATGCCAACGCTTCGAGTTCCAGAGCCCCCCCAAAGACCTCCAGCCTGCGTCACCCCCTTTGACCATTTATTTTTTGGTGTTACTGCCCCTTTAATGGCTCTTGGCGACTGAGGAATCCTGCCCTGCCCGTTCCCAGGGTATTTACAGTACAAGCAAGTCATGATTATTCACTAAACACTTCAATGTCATCGCAGCAGGTGCCATCACGGCGCCTCCTCTCTGTCTCTCGCCCCGGAACCCTGTAATTACGTTAGCGATATTTCCGTGCATTATTACCCGCGCTCTCCGCAGGGCCCCGTTACCTTATTTCACTCCGCGGCTTGGCGAAGGAATAATACTCCGCGTTCTATGTCATTGTTCTGGAAATGTTTCATCTTTGTCTTAAAGGGAAATGAACACCAACAAAAACGCTTGGCGCAGCTTAGTGCGGAATACGGCTTTTATATACCGTAGAGGTATGAACTCTATTAAGGGTCTCCATTAAGACCCTAAGTAGCCTGAAAAGCTTGCAATCTAATGTAATTCAATCAGCCAATAGAGGTGTCGGCTTTACCGTACCTACTCATTTTATGTAATATAGACATATTTGTGTTTACCCTATGCGGCAAACTAACCATGTGACCCGCGTCAGATGACCGTGCGACAGCGAGGTGGTCTCATTTACACGTGGTCTTTTGGTCACTTAAGATTAGATTAAGTCCAATAATTACTGGTTCTAGTAATACTTATTCCTTCTAGATGACTCCCGATGCAGATCAGATGCCGTACAGCCATCTTTTATCTAACGAGCAGCGATGAAAGGAGCCTTAACAGTATTTAGTAAGAGGTGCCAGCTTGGCGCGTGATACCATCTGCCAGGATTTAGTAATATACCCCCCCGTGGGCGCGTGCTCCCGGCAGACTGTCTAACGACCGGACCTATTATGGGGATTTAGAGTAGAGAGATGGCAACTACTGGGAGGTGGATATCCTTAAAAGGTGGGGTTCTGGGGTAAGACATCTTTCGGGTCTCGAGGACTACGACTGCGTATGCCATGTTATACCAATATGTCTCCCTTTGTCCTGGCCAGCTGTCCTTCAACACAAAGTATAGCCCCTTATTGCCAGGCTTATGGCAGTGTATGGCGCATCCTGAGCACAGGGTGCCCAAGGCTAAGTAGAGTGGTAATGAGTCCCTGTCCTCTGCTGGGGAGTCGAATGGGGGGCTGATCTGCCGGTAAATTTTAATGGGCAATACTAACTTACAAGGATACTCCACCAGGGGGCGATAGTGCCCAGAAAAGCCCCCCCCCCTCCCAGTTCCCCAAAACAATTACAGCAAAGGGGAGTCAGGTGGGTAGAGGCTTTACCTGGCAGGTACCCTGGTGACCCTGAAAATATGCTGTGACCCTCAGCCAAGTGATGCCAATGACTAAGCTCGCATCCCCAGGCCCCCATATGTACCAAGCCCCCTCTAGCTTTGGGCTGTTGGCTTCAAATCAGCCTCTCCCCCTGCTCTCCACCCCCAGAAACCCACAACATGTTCATAAAATGCCACCACAACACCATCCTGGGGCTTTCCAGTAACACACATTCACACGCTGACACACACGCTAACACACACACGCTAACCACACACTAACCACACACACTAACACACACACACTAACCACACACACACGCTAACCACACAACACGCTAACCACACACGCTAACAGCACACACTAACACACCACACTGACAGCACACACTAACACCACGACGCTACACACACACACTGACACACGACACGCTAACACACACAACGCTAACACACCAGTTTCGGCTAAACACACACTAACACAGCACACACTAACGCTCACTCGCTTCTTTATTCCAGGCTGCTCGGTTGTGGAAGGAAGTCAGGACTCGCTATGAGTTGTTGAGTGCGAGTGACACGGTGTCTGGGCTGTGTGTACACAGGTGCTCTGTGAATAAGGAGCCCTTTCCGGTGTAAACATCGCAACCTGGAAGCTTACAGACAATGGGTGTAAGAAAGCCCAAAGAGTCCTTTTGTGTCTGGCGGCCCAATCTAATCTAATCATTATTCAGAGGGCTCACACAAACCCAGAGCGCCCATGAGACACCGGCCCCCGCCGGCTCCCTGCCACCTCTACAGGTGTAACCATTTAGTGACAGAGGACCCTTCGGGAGCTTTTAGAGTTAATACAGGGTATATATAAATATATAATATGGTACAGTGTATATATTAATGTATATATTAATATAATAGGGTAAAGCGCTGAGCTCCAGAAAGTAACCCAAATTACGGAAAAACGTAAAACCTATAGCCAAAAATAAGTGTGTTGCTGATGTCATGATGTCATGATGTCATGATGTGGCCCCGTGTAAATGCCCCACTTGGTTACACAAATAGCCAGAAATAGGGCAAGAAGGTATATAAAGAGTTTGAGTAAAGCCCTGCCCCCAGCCACACCTCTAACCACACCCCTAAACAAATAGTGCCCCTGTCTGGCAGGTGCGACTGGGGTGGATTAATCCATGTACCTTACAGTGATCACGATCCCCCCTCACTGCGAGCTGCCACCCAATAGTACTTATACTGCATGCTGCCACCTTACAGTGAGTGATCACACTGCCATTCACTGCACGCTGC